>JXCR01050330.1:18323-40369 GCA_002079205.1 Phalaenopsis hybrid cultivar | reverse complement strand
CTTACATGATATCAAATATTTGGTACCTTAGACAAGCAGCTTTTAACTTTATATTGAAACCAACCAATACTTTTTAAAGATATATAGTTGTGTAGCTGAAATCCCTCTCTTCTAGATGAAATTGTCAAAATTAGTATAGATGCAAACATCTCTTAAGTTCCAGAAAGCTTTCCTTACACTCACTATTCCAAACAACTATAATATTCTTATGACTCAGTCTAATAATGCAACATAATCTGTGAAAACCCCTTATAAATCTTCTGTAGTAGTAAGCTATTCTCAGAAAATCTTGAATCTCAATCACACTACCATTTTATCACTGCTTTTAACTTTTTAGGATCATTATGTTATTCTCTAAGAATGCATCACTCCTTAGCCAAATCTCATATTTAGAAAACTTGGCATATAGTTTATGCTTCCTCAACAAACTCAAAAATAATTCTCAGATGGTTAGCTTGCTTATCTTTATTCTTGGAGTACACCAGTGTCTCCTCAATAAATATTATCACAAATTGATCAATGCAAGGCTTAAGGATTCCATTTATCATATTCATAAATATTACTAAGGCATTTGCTTATCCACGAAGCATAACAAAAAAAATCATAGTGCTCATATTTTGTGCCAAATGCTATCTTTAATATCTTTGTCATTCAACCTAATTAATGATAATTAGATTTTAATTCAATTCTAAAAAATATTGAAGCTCCCTGTAATTGACCAAGCAAATCATTACTTTTTGGGAGATGATACTTTCTCTTCATAATCAATTCTTTCAATTCACTGTAATCAACACAGTGTCATGGTGCCTTCTTTTCACTCACAAAAAGCAAGTGCAGTCTAAGGTGATGTACTAGGCTCCATGAACTCAATCAACTAGGATAATTGACTCTTTAACTCTTGTATCTCCTTAGTTGTCATTCTATAAGCTCAGTTTTATATTTAACATATATAATAAACATCAACTTTTTTTTGGTGACAAACTAAAAAGTTGCTTAGAGAAAACACCAATATATTTTTTCACTGTGGGAATAGTACTTATATATTTTATTGTATCTTTGATTACTTTAAGTTAGTCAAGAATAACAATTCACCAACTTTCATCTATTTCATTACCTACTAATAGTGGCGACACTACCCCTTTTTCTTATTGAAACTAAAATTTTTTATCATCAAGCAAGTTGAATCTAATTCTGTTCTTCCAACACTCAATGGGTATCATAATATTTAGCCAGCTAATTCATACCCAAAATCACATTAAACTCAATAAAAATCACAAAATCAAATCAGGCTTGAATTTTACCGACTATCACAATATCTATAGGGCATAAAATACTTGTGTGCAGGCTATCACTAGTAAGTAATATAATACATAAGCCACGAGTAAGATTTGCAGGCTTCATATACAACTTATTAAAGAGCAACTTAGACGAGAAAAACTGCAAAACTCCAAAATCAAAAATTAATTCAACAATTAAATATGAATTACTAATCATATTTGTCACCACTTGCATTGACTCCTTAGCTTCTTGAGTAGTTAAATCAAATACTCGTGCTGGGATTGATCTCACATTATTTTTAGATATTACCTGTACTCCTTCACAACTGGTTTATTGATGGTAGGTTTTCCAATCATATGCTTCGCTGACATTGTACTCTATTTTTTCCTTCTATCAGTCTGAATTTTATCGGGCAAATTCTCATCATAGCTTTCTACATAGAAAGCATATACTTGAATTCAACAAATATTTTTTTGCACGAGGCTTCTCACATGTAGTACAATTTTACAAATTAAGTTAACATATTGTCTTTCCTTCTTTTATTTTGTTCATAAATAAACCTTTACTGCTTGATGTGACCATTCCTAGTGTCTACTGGTCTCTTATTTTTTTCAACTTTATCTTAATGCAGTTATATCATTGTCTATGAGAATAGTCGTGCACTCTCCATTAACTCGTCAAAATCATTGATACAAAGTGGAATCAAATACTCATGCAATTGATCTTTAAATTGTTTTGGGAATCTATAACTTTTTTCACATAAGGTAGTAATCAATTGTAGAGCATAGCTGGAATAGGGGTGTGACTCATGAGTTGGCTTGAACTTGTTAACGAGCTTGTGAGTTGAGCTTATCAAGCTGCGAGCTTGAGCTTGACCTCATACTCAAACTCATTAAACTAGCTTGAGTTCAAGCCTGTTGATACTTGGCTTGTTTAATTGTGAACCAGCTCAACTAGCCAACCGATGGTCACGTCGATGCATTATTTGGCGAGTTGCCGTGGCACCTATCCTTCTTCTCATACCACTGATCACTCAGATACCTTTTTTGGTGAGCTATGATGATAATTTTATGTGGCTCACCGCATGTTGTCATTACTACGAGAGCTTGAGATTGCATTTTGATGGACGAGCCAAACTCAAGTTAGGTATGACTCGAGGTCGGTTTGATTCATTTACTAAATCAAGCTCAACTCAACTCATTACATCTCGAATCTGATAATGATCATTTTATGTTCGGCTTGAGCTCACAAGTTGGCTTACGGGCATGTTATCATCACTGCGAGAGCCTGACCATGCATTTTGATGGATGAGCTTATCACTAAAGCTTGGCTCGATTTGTGTACTAAATGAAGCTGAACCTAACTCGTTACACCTCTAATATGGATAATGATATAAACTTCATGTTGTACTCATCACCATTTTCATTCTTTGGGTCGGATTTACAAAACTCTTTTGTATTGCTTTAGGAGAAATAAATCATTTTTTTGAAAACTTGCTCAAACTCATCTCAAGTGAATTATTCTTCATGTTTGCTATCAAAATTCTCCAAATATTAGCCTCTTCACCTATGCTCTACCTCAAATTTCATTACAAAGGTTTCTAAAGATACTCATCTATTACTTGGATGCTTCAACCATTCAAGTTCTTATTTAATTTTGATAAGCCAGTCCTCAACAAATATGTAATTTATTCCTCATTTACATAAGCAATTTTACTCTCCAAAATAAAACAACGAACTTGTTAATCTTCATAGTGATATCAACACTTGTACTAATACTTGTATTGTATGTGTTGGTGGTGTTCTTTGTATATAGGTTTTGTAGACCCAATAAATGATTGCATTTTTTAATCTTTTACACATCTTTTTTAATCGTTTGCATTTGTATCGTGAGACATCATGGCTCAAGATCTAACATAACATGTATTTTTGTGCTTTGAGCTTACTTCCTCAAATTGGTGCAGCACTCTCAAGCACCTTAATTTCTGTGTTGAGTGGCCGTGAATCCTTCATGTATGCTTTCAGTCATGCTAACAACTTGTTATTATATCATAAAATTTATATTCTTATACTCGTACATGAAATTCATTGTTCAATGTGATGGTGATATAGATGAGGATGTTATTAGTAGAATTCAAGTTGGTCGGCTGAAGTGGAGGATTGCATCGGGCCTATTGTGTGATAGAAAAATTAGGCTTAGATGAAAATTTTATAAGATGTTGATGAGACTTGCAATGCTCTGTGGCGCAGATTGTTGGCCTTTAAAAAGAGAAGCATAAAACTAAGTTAAATGTTGCTGAGATGAGTATGCGTAGGTGAATGAGTTGCTTGACAAAATGCGAAATGAATGTATCCATGATAGGGTTAGTGTAGCTCCACTTGAGGATAAGATTAGAGAGAGTTGTATTAGATGGTCACATTTAACATCCACCATCTGATGATCGTGGAGCTAGAGTAGATGCTTTAGATTCGACTTATGTTAAGAAAGATAGAGGTAGAACTAAAAAGACTTAGGCATGTTGTATAAAAAATGATCTTAATATATTAGAATTAAATAAAAATAGGACGCTCAATAGGACACTGGAGAAAAAGGATTCATGTAGCCGAGTCCACTTAGTTGGATAAAGTTTTGTTGTTGTTGTTGTTGTTGTATACTCATACATGAAATATGCAATACGAGAATTTATCACTGCTCACTTAGGAAGATTATACCTACCTATGTTTTGTTGTACTCGNTGCAATGCTCTGTGGCGCAGATTGTTGGCCTTTAAAAAGAGAAGCATAAAACTAAGTTAAATGTTGCTGAGATGAGAATGCGTAGGTGAATGAGTTGCTTGACAAAATGCGAAATGAATGTATCCATGACAGGGTTAGTGTAGCTCCACTTGAGGATAAGATTAGAGAGAGTTGTATTAGATGGTTTGGTCACATTTAACGTCCACCATCTGATGATCGTGGAGCGAGAGTAGATGCTTTAGATTCGACTTATGTTAAGAAAGATAGAGGTAGAACTAAAAAGACTTAGGCATGTTGTATAAAAAATGATCTTAATATATTGAATTAAATAAAAATAGGACGCTCAATAGGACACAGTGGAGAAAAAGGATTCATTTAGCCGACTCCACTTAGTTGGATAAAGTTTTGTTGTTGTTGTTGTTGTTGTATACTCATACATGAAATATGCAATACGAGAATTTATCACCGCTCACTTAGGAAGATTATACCTACCTATGTTGTTGTACTCATATCACTTTTAATCTATTATTTTTATGTCACAAAATCTAATCATACTTTGTGTTCAATTCTCTAATATCTCATATTTATGCATAATATATTACATGAAATATGCAATGCAAAAAATTCCCATTGCTCACTCATGAAGACTATGCCTATCTATGTTTGATATTCATATCAATTTTAATCTACTCTTCATGAAACTAAATCTAGTCATGCTTTTGTGTTTAATCCTCAACATTCAATAACTCTGATTTTATTTTTTGTTAGGCCCAAGACAACCTCTCTTGATTAAGCGTAAGACATCAGGGGCGGTGTATGATTCAACCAATTGAATATTTTACCTATACCCATTTTTGAACTCCATCCATTATAATATAGTTTATGATAAACACAACCACTTAAAGGGTTCAAACATAAACATTATCATAATTTTTGACTCACAAAAGTTCAATAAAGTATCATAATTTAATTATATGGAAGCATTTCAAAGTATTCTATTAATTCATTTATAGAACTAATAATAAACATCAAAGTTTATATTCATAATATAAAGTATTTATCGTATGCATTAACTTATTATGTTCTATATCCTACATCAAAATTAAGTATCAAAATATTGGGTTATAAATTCAAAAATTGATCATCACTCTTGCTTAATCTTATCCTTCTCTCTCCCTTTAACAACAATCATAATTATAATTTGGCAAGCTATAAAGCTTACCAAGATAAATAATTCTAATATAAAATTTTAATACTTATGATAAGAAAACAATACGATATGGTAATTATGAAGTGGAAATAAGGATTAAAAGATAGAGTAGTTTGGTGCATCGCTTATTGATGATTGTAATGTGAATTTGAAGAATAATATGACATATATTTAGGTAAGTTTGTTAAAGAAATCCTTAAAAGTAATGTTAAATATTCAATCCTACTATCAATATATTTGATTAATCTCAATATAACTTTCATTTTCTTTTCTCTTTTTATTTCATAACATAGAATGCCTTATCTTAGTCATAAGGATATGTCATATATGGATGTAGGTTCATTGGCCATTATGCGAATTTTTCCCTAAGGACACCAGACGGTTCTCTACGTCCGGAGTCCATTTAAATTCGACCACATGGTCCTGCATTTCCACGTAATAAAAAAAATAAATAAATAACGCCGCGCTGAAGCTCGACCAGACCTGATGTTCTTGCGCCTTTCGAGTATCCTNACGTCCGCAGTCCATTTAAATTCGACCACATGGTCCTGCATTTCCACGTAATAAAAAAAATAAATAAATAACACCGCGCTGAAGCTCGACCAGACCTGATGTTCTTGCGCCTTTCAAGTATCCGTCTTTTTTGTATTATCACGCCTTTTCGGTGTCTTCCCTCCTTTTTGGATTTGTACGCCTCGGCCCCTCAGAAACTTCTATTCTGTCATTTACAGTAGAAAAATAGGGTTTCAAAAAGCATTTTTTTGGCTCTGTTAGGGTTTAGTCATTGCAGTTCTACGGTTACTTTGCTGCTTTGATGGAAATAGATTTCTCTCTTAATGAAGAAATAAGGAGCATGAATTACGAAAACAATGTCAATGCGTTTGGAACGGAGATTTCTTGCTTAATTGAATCCGTTTTCCAGTTTTTTGTTTGATTGTCGTGAGTTTAGTTTTGAATTATTTTGTGGTTAGGACTTAGTTATCTATCAGGTTATTTTAAAGAAATGCTCAATAACCCGAGAATAACCCAACAATAACCGAAAATAAATNCTATTCTGTCATTTACAGTAGAAAAATAGGGTTTCAAAAAGCATTTTTTTGGCTCTGTTAGGGTTTAGTCATTGCAGTTCTACGGTTACTTTGCTGCTTTGATGGAAATAGATTTCTCTCTTAATGAAGAAATAGGGAGCATGAATTACGAAAACAATGTCAATGCGTTTGGAACGGAAATTTCTTGCTTAATTGAATCCGTTTTCCAGTTTTTTGTTTGATTGTCATGAGTTTATTTTTGAATTATTTTGTGGTTAGGACTTAGTTATCTATCGGGTTATTTTAAAGAAATGCTCAATAACCGAAAATAAACCAACAATAAATTTTAGGGTTATTCATTTACTTTTACACTTATTTGAGGGTTATTATCATGTTATTTTGAGATTATTTGCGACTTATTGTTGAAGAAATAGCTAATTACCCGATAATAACCAACAATAACCTAAAGAAAATCCTTCTTATCTGCATATATTGAGGTTATTTTAGGGTTGTTTTCATTTATTTTTATACTTATTTGAGCGTTATTATTATGTTATTTTGGAATTATTTGCGGGTTATTGTTGAAGAAATACCTAATAATCCTATAATAACCCAACAATAACCCAAGAATAACCCAAAAAAATCCTTCTTATCTGCATATATTGGGGTTATTTTAGGGTTATTTTCATTTACTTTTACACTTATTTGAGGGTTATTATCATGTTATTTTGGGATTATTTGCGGGTTATTGTTGAAGAAATACCTAATAACCCGATAATAACCCAACAATAACCCAACAATAACCTAAAAAAATTCTTTTTATCTGTATATTTGCCTATCTCTGTGGTATAATTTAAATTTGTAGTTACCTGGGTCAAGAAATGATTGCAATGATCCAATTGTTCATAGTTTTCTTAATACTATTGTCCATAAGGAGGTAGGAGCTTACGAACACTATTGCGCTTATGTACATCATGTTGGATTCATTGTCCGCAAGGATCACAGCAGTTACTGGGCTAAATCCAAACAAATTAAGTCGAAAGATTATATTTGTGGAAAAACATATCATAAGAGAGAATCACAGGTTGCCAATATGGTGAAGTACAAAAAAGTGGATACAAGGATTGGGTGTCAAGCAATGGTTCACTATGCTGTTGACGTTGATGGCAACTGGACAATAAAAAAATTTATCGAAAGTCATAACCACTCCTTGGGGGAATCCGGTGACAAGCACCGTACTTTTTATCTGCATATTTGCCTATCTCTGTGGTATAATTTAAATTTGTAGTTACCTGGGTCAAGAAATGATTGCAATGATCCAATTGTTCATAGTTTTCTTAATACTATTGTCCATAAGGAGGTAGGAGCTTACGAACACTATTGCGCTTATGTACATCATGTTAGATTCATTGTCCGCAAGGATCACAGCGGTTACTGGGCTAAATCCAAACAAATTAAGTCGAAAGATTATATTTGTGAAAAAACATATCATAAGAGAGAATCACAGGTTGCCAATACGGTGAAGTACAAAAAAGTGGATACAAGGACTGGGTGTCAAACAATGGTTCGCTATGCTGTTGACGTTGATGGCAACTGGACAATAAAGAAATTTATCGAAAGTCATAACCACTCCTTGGGGGAATCCGGTGACAAGCACCGTACGTTTTAGTTGGAAGATTAGCGAGTTAAATGCAAATTTGCTGAGATCAATGACAGGTTCAGGGATTACAGCAGCAAACGCATTTAATTTTCTTGCTACAGAGGTTGGGGAGTTGAAAACTTGGAGTGTACGAGACAAGATACCTACAACTTTATTCAAAAGGAAAGAAGAAGTAGAATTTAACATGGTGATGCCAACTCTCTCTTACAATTATTCATGGAGCGACAAACTGAGGATAACATGTTTGCGTGAGACTTTCAAAGTGATGAGGAAGGTAGACTTACAAGTTTTTTTTGGAGTGATGTGTCTTGCAGACTTGATTATGATTGTTTTGAGGATGTCGTTATTTTCGACACTAGCTATCGTTTGAATAAATATAATTTATGCTGTGCTCCTTTTATAGGATTAACTATCATCGACAAAACGTTCTCTTCAGATTTGATTTTTTATCTGACGAGACGATAAAGTTTTTTTAGTGGTTATTCAAAACATTCATTCGAATAATGAATGATAAACATCAAATTACAATTTTTACAGATCATGATCAAGCGATGTCAAGAGCCATTAATGATTGTCTTCCATTCACAAGACAGACTATGCCAATGACATATCTATAAGAAATTTTCGTCGAAAGTTCATTGCGGTTTAACGTACAAGAGCGTTAACAATTTATTTTACAAATGCATGAGGAAGTGTGATTCCGAAGAAGAGTTTGAAGATACTTGGGCTATAATGATTGAGCGAAGAAACCTACACAACAATGTGTGGCTAAATTCATTGTACCATATAAGACATAAATGGTCAACAACATTCAATAAAGAAATATTCAGAATGAGAATATTATCTACGCAAAGAAGTGAGTCCACAAATAATGTATGTCATGGTACATCTAACCCTACTAGTTCTCTCACTGATTGCTTTCTGGTTCTTGAAAATATTATGAAATCTTGGAGAAGGAACGAGAAGGATGAAAACTTCAAAAACTCTCAGAATGTTATTACATCAGCGGTTAAAACAAGCCCAGTGTTGAGGCAAACTGCTACATATTAAACCCGGAAGCTCTACTCCATGTTTGAGGATTAACTGTTGATTTCTCAGTTGATAGTCCATCTGAATTCTATGCTAGGAATTTGGATAATCGAGAGACAGGTAGAGTCTGAATTATTACATTTAACAGGGTTAATTGCGAGATCACTTGCAGTTGCAAGAAATTTGAAATGATGAGGTTGCTTTGCGCTCACTCTCTACGCGTTCTTAATGCGGTAAATTTAATAAAGATTCCCGAGAAATATTGTTATTGAGATGATCAGCTAAGTCAAAAAAAAATATCTATAATAGTTTTGGATACAAATGTATGAAGGACTCTCAAATGTCTGGAAAAACTTCCAATGGAATCTTATTTCGGTCACACACTCATAAATTTGCTTACCAACTAATTAATAAAGTAGAAGGAAATGAATGCGCCGAGACATATATGCTGGAATCATTAAAAACAATATATGTAGATGTTGAGGATATATTATATGAGAAGGATCCTAAATCAAATAAAAAACTAAAAAAAAAAGAAATCACATAACAGTGATTGCAATGTGAATGATCTAGCAAAAATGAGACTTAAAGGTATATCCAATGCGAGGTTGAAATGATACTGGGAAAAAACAAGAGAGCTAAGAGTATATATTTCTACATTCCTTATATTTATTATTCGACGTAACATTAATTTTCTCTAACTTGAACCACTATATACAGGAAAGGAGCAAGGATTAGTTAAAAATGTATTCTCATGTTATTTTTTCATTATTAATCAGTTAATATTGGGTTATTATTGATTTAGGGAATATCAATGCAGTTGTTGGTTATTGTTCTGTTTTTCTTGACTGATTGATGAGTTATTTTCAGTATTAATAAAATGTATCCTATTCCTGTAGGTTGATGAACAAACAGTCTATGAATTGTAGATGACTAGCTTCAACCGTTAGAGAAGTGTTGAACAAGGTTCGACCAATTGTCTCTTTGGAGACATGGTCAATTCTGGAAAAAATTAAGCTGAATCAGTTTTTTGAACTCCCCCCTATCTTCAAGATAACATCCTAACTATGCACATATTGAATTGTTGGGATATGAATAGATTGACATTTAGAATGGGGGAAAGGAGCTCAGTTTTGATGTAGACCAAGTTGCTTTTTTGATTGACATGCCCGACAGAGGACTTGCAGCAACTTGGGACAAAAAATCCCGTCAGTGGTGTGGATGCCAAACAAGCAAAGAGTGAACTACTGAAGGGGTCACTCGGAGAGTCGTCCACTTCACTTGATGAATTATTATTAAATTTTTGTTGTCTAATTTATTCTTTTCTACCAGCAAGTTTAATGTACCCACGGGGCTCTATTCATTTGCTGAGAATTTAGATACATTTTCTTCATTTAATTGGGCCGCAACGGTATGTGACTATCTCATTGAGCAACTTAATACCTGCGTCATCAAAATAAGGATGGGTTAACCATTGAGATATCTGAACGGATTTGTATTTATTCTAACGGTTAGTCTATTATCCAACCCTAGCCAAGAATTATTTTTTTATTATTTGGGTAATATGAATTCCTGATTTATTTTTGTTTCCGCAGCTGTGGTTTTATGAACGTGGTCGTGATAACCCTAGCTATTCTTGACGCCAGACCTCACATGTTGAGGTGACCAATAAATACAGGTTGGAACCTTGCAATGATCCATTTAGTCTTTCAGAGGCTGACTACTGTACAGATGAATAATATGAATTTATGTTATAAGTTCAGAGTTGTGTTTGGTAATTTATATCATTTAGTTATTTGTTTTACTGAATGTACTTGCAAGTTCTTGATTCATTTGTCGATTTAAGAGATGACGAGCACAGTTTATTTGCCCCTCGAGTTGACTGGATCTCCTTTCCTGCAAAGTCCATTCCAGAACCCGAAACTCACACTGAACCACTGACATCAGATTCTGACATTGTTATCATTTTTGTCCCGGGTCGCAGCATCCCGCAACCTACGCATTCAGAGAGACATTCAGGGACCAATATAAGTTTTGTAGAGATCTGTCAAATTCTCAGGGAGCAACAAAAATTTTTATTTCAATTCAAAGATTTTGTAAATAACAGATTAGATAAAATATAGTGTACAATGGTGGAGGTGAAGACGGACATCAAAGAAATAAAGCAAAGATTAAATAAAGTTTACATGGAATCTCCTGTTGGTTCTAAAATTGATGGGAAGAAAGAAAGCCCAGCAATGGAAGAACAACCACCTGCTTATATGGAGGAAGCGGGGGAAGAACAACCGATAGGGAGAATGACTGCATTAGATGAAGCTGCAGCTGATATTGAAATAGGGGAACAAATAAATAAAGGTGACGGAGAACATGGAAAGGAAGACATCCATGAAGACCCTCTTGATAGCTTAGTCCGAAGGATTAAGTCTAGAGACACTAGAAAAAGAGGGTAGTAGTTTCCCCATTCATTGTAGTAAAGAGAAAGAAAGTGAAAACATTACTAATAATGACAGAAGAAGAATTGCCGATTACCCAACCATCTCCTGAGATCGATGAAGCTGGGAACAAGAGGCGGAGATCAGTATAATAGAAGTGGCTGAAGAAAAACAGGAGGAACAACATGGGGCAATTGTTGTATTCGAAGGTGCCCTCCCTGGTGTAGTTTATGCAGCACATTCAGTTGTGGACTACTCAACCATCGAGTTTCCTAGTAGAGAACTCATACCCTCACACATGCAAAAAGTCATAGATACCTGCTTGAAGAAATATCAAGCTAGGTAAGTTAACTCATAATCTTTTTTTTTGTCTACTGCCTCAGTATTGTATTAAATCTAATAAAAATTATTTCATCAAAATACAAATATGACATAATAATTACTACGAGTCATTTTCATATAAGTCGAATGTGCATTGAATCACTTTGGAATAATCAAGAAAGGGACAGAACATATTGATATGTTTGTCATTGGATTGGAAAATTGGAGGCGTCAGTCACTCGATTGTTTTAGATTCTTTTTAAACGTCTCTCCAGCATACTGGGTAAACATCGACAATCCCATAAATGGTAGCGATTCATGCCCTTGTTAAACTTATAAACTCATTTAAACTTATTGGAACTATGCAAATGTACAGAAACCATCCAATGCGAGATATTGTTGCCCCTGTAACAATGAATGCTGTAGCTCGAGCAAGTGTCGTTTTAGTTCCAATAATTAATAATGGTCATTGAACTCTACTTGTTGGGAATCAGAAGGAAAACAAATGGAGATTCTTCGATTTATTGTCTAATAAAATGCATTTGAGAGTCACTCGCGACGTGATAAGCAAACTAAGCATTAGTTCATTTATTATGTAAACAACTTTTTCCTTTGCTTATGCTTTCAATGATTTAAACTATCATCTTTATTACCAGATTAAACATCTTTCTAAGGATGTCGGGGAAGCTTTCCTCAATGACCTGACTAAATGGGATGTTACCACGACCAAAGGTCTTCCCACTTAAAGTTATAGTATTGACTGCGATATTTTTATTTGTAAATATATGGAAACAATTGTATAAAAAGGCAGAACTGATTGGAAAGATTAACAGAGCTGACAGACTGATATGCCTCGGTTTAGGACAAAACTTGCATATGAAATATGTAGATATAAATTGTTTGGATGATGTTTCTATGACTGTACTTTTCTGTAAATATGTTTGAAACGCTGATAGTAACCTGTTGATAAATATGATTGATTTAATTTTGTCAATGATTGAATTATTCGGATGATAAATATGATTGAATTATTTGGTGAATGTCTGTATGATTGTCTGTTCTGTTGCACTAAACTATTAGTGTATATGACTTTGTATTTACGGACTTATGCATAAAGCTGAAAATACACTGGTAATAATCTGAAAATACCATGACAATAATCTGAAAATACCATAGCAAAAATCTAAAAATACCATAGAAATAATTTGAAAATATCATATAAATAACCTGAAAATAACTTAGCAATGACCTGAAAATACCCTGACAATAATATGAAAATACCATAGAAATAACCTGAAAATAACTTAGCAATAACCTGAAAATACCCTAGCAATAACTTGAAAATACCATAGAAATAACCTGAAAATAACCTAATAATAACCTAAAAATACCCTTGAAATAACCTGAAAAAAACCTAGGTTATCGCTGTGGTATAGCTAAGTTATTTTCAGGTTGTTAGGTTAGGGCTTGAGTTTTGCTAGGCAATTGTCAGGTATTAT
This sequence comes from Phalaenopsis hybrid cultivar, assembly GCA_002079205.1. Classification (NCBI taxonomy): domain Eukaryota; kingdom Viridiplantae; phylum Streptophyta; class Magnoliopsida; order Asparagales; family Orchidaceae; genus Phalaenopsis; species Phalaenopsis hybrid cultivar. The sequence goes on along the minus strand of JXCR01050330.1, from coordinate 27,177 downwards.
TATGTTATTTTCAGGTTATTCTTAGGTTATTGTTGGGGTTTTGTTAAGTTATTGACGGTATATTGGTAAATAACCTATCAATAACCCAGTTATAACCTAAAAATAGCCAAAGTGATGTTCCCCTAATTGTTAGGTTATAGATGAGTTATTGTTGGGTTATTTCTTTTCTAATTAGGGATTACTGTGGGTTATGGCTAGATTATTGTTGGATTATTGCTGGGTTATTGCTTCGTTATTGCTGGGTTATTATTGGGTTTTTTCCTAGGTTTTTTGTCAGGTTATTGCTGGTTTATTATTGGGGTATTGTTAGGTTATTGATGAGTTTTTGGCCAGATTATTGTTGGATTATTGTCGAGGTACTATTACAGGATTACTATACGATTATTGCTAGGTTCATTACATTGGATTCGTCACAGATTTATGTAGTACAGTATACATAACAAACATATCAAAACAATCATAATGTAAGCGTTCATTGTTCTGTTAATAAAAATGATCATATTACATATAAATCTATTGTCTTCATCTTGCAAATCAAGTATCGAAGGTGTTTGTCTCAATTGGCTTAGATCTCACTAATGAAATGCATCAGAATTGAGGTGTATGTTGGTTCCGGTGTGACATTTTTCTGTTGTAAATAGAAAAGAATGTTAATGACCATATTTTAATGTAAAACCAGAATAGTAGTGTGAGATTTTAGTTTCATACCTGACTCAGAGAATGTGACACTGCAATCATATTTGCATCGTAATGGATTTGCGATTCTTTGCTCGTGTATGCTTCTTGATCCTTTCCTACATACAGTGGTTCAAGTTAAAGAAAATTAATGTTCCGTAGAATAATAAATATAAGAAATGTATACATACTCTTAGCTCTCTTGTATTTTTCCTAGTATTCTTCAACCTCGCGTTGGATATACATTTAGGTCTCATTTTTTGCGGGATTATTCACATTGCACTCTCTGTTATGTGATTTTCATTTTTTAGTTTTTTTATTTGGTTTAGGATCTTTCCTATCTAATTTATCCTAAACACCTACAAATATTGTTTTTAATGATTCCAACATATGTCTCAGCGCGTTCATTTTCTTCTGCTTTATTAATTAGTTGGTAGACAAATTTCTGAGTGTGTGACCAAAATAAGATTCCACTGAAAGTTCTGCCGGACATTTGAGAGTCCTTCATACGTTTATATCCAAAACTATTATAGATGTTTTTTTGCCTTAGCAGACTATCGCAATAACAAATATTTCTCGGGAATCTTTGTTAAATTTATCGCATTAAGAACGCTTAGAGAGTGAGCGCAAAACAATCCCATCATTTCAAATTTCTTGCAATTGCAGGTGATCTTTCCTATCTAATTTATCCTCAACACCTACAAATATTGTTTTTAATGATTCCAACATATGTCTCAGCGCGTTCATTTTCTTCTGCTTTATTAATTAGTTGGTAGACAAATTTCTGAGTGTGTGACCAAAATAAGATTCCACTGAAAGTTCTGTCGGACATTTGAGAGTCCTTCATACGTTTATATCCAAAACTATTATAGATGTTTTTTTGCCTTAGCAGACTATCGCAATAACAAATATTTCTCGGGAATCTTTGTTAAATTTATCGCATTAAGAACGCTTAGAGAGTGAGCGCAAAACAATCCCATCATTTCAAATTTCTTGCAATTGCAGGTGATCTTTCCTATCTAATTTATCCTCAACACCTACAAATATTGTTTTTAATGATTCCAACATATGTCTCAGCGCGTTCATTTTCTTCTGCTTTATTAATTAGTTGGTAGACAAATTTCTGAGTGTGTGACCAAAATAAGATTCCACTGAAAGTTCTGTCGGACATTTGAGAGTCCTTCATACGTTTATATCCAAAACTATTATAGATGTTTTTTTGCCTTAGCAGACTATCGCAATAACAAATATTTCTTGGGAATCTTTGTTAAATTTATCGCATTAAGAATGCTTAGAGAGTGAGCGCAAAACAATCCCATCATTTCAAATTTCTTGCAATTGCAGGTGATCTCGCATTTAACCTTGTCAATTGTAACAATCCAGACTCTACTCGTCTCCCGATTTTCCAAATTCTTAACATAAAATTCGGATGAACTATCAACTAAGAAATCAACTATTAATCCACATAGCCCATGCAGTAACTCTTCATCAAATATGGAGTAGAGCTTCCGGGTGTAATATGTAGCAGCTTGCCTCAACACTGGACTTGTTTTAACCACTGGTGTAATAACATTCTGAGAGCTTTCGAAGTCTTCATCCTTCTCGTTCCTTCTCTAAGATTTGATATTTTTTTAAGACCCTAGAAAACAATCAGTGAGAGAACTAGTGAGCTTAGATGCACCATGACATACATTATTTGTGGACTCACTTCTCTGCGTAGATAATATTCTCATTCTGAATATTTCTTTATTAAATGTTGTTGACCATTTATGTCTTATATGATACAATGAATTTAGCCACACGTTGTTGTGTAGATTTCCTCGCTCAATCATTATAGCCCAAATATCTTCAAACTCTTCTTCGAAATCACACTTCCTCACACTTTCTCATGCATTTGTAAAATAGATTGTTAACTTTCTTGTACGCCAAAACGCAATGAACTTGCAACGAAAATTTCTTGTAGATATGTCATTGGCATATTTATATCTTGTGTGTGGAAAACAATCATCAATGACTTGACATCGCTTGATCTTGATTTGTAAAAGTTGTAATTGGATGCTTATCATTCATTATTCAAATGAATGTTTTGATTAACCGCTTGAAGGACTCTATCGTCTTGTCAGACAAAAAATCAAATCCGAAGAGAATGTTTTGCCGATGGTGGTTAATCCCTACAAAAGGAGCATAACATAAATTATACTTATTCAAACGGTATCCAGTGTCGAAAATGACGACATCCCCAAAACAATCATAATCAAGCCTGCAAGACCCACCACTCTAGAAAAAACTTCTAAGTTTGCCCTTCTCATCACTTTGAAGGTCCCACGCTAACATGTTATCCTCAGTTTGTCGCTCCATGAATAATTGTAAGAGAGTGTTTGCATCACCTTGTTCAATTCTACTTCTTCTTTCCCTTTGAATAAAGTTGTAGGCATCATGCCTCGTACACTCCAAGTTTTCAACTCCTCCAACCTCTGAGCAAGAAAATTAAATGCATCCGCTGCTCTAATCCTTGAACCTATCATTGATCTCAACAAATCTGCATTTAACTTGCTAATCTTCCGACTGGAATGTAGAAGGTGCTTGTCATCGGATTCCGCCAATGAAAGGTTATGACTTTTGACAAATTTCTTTATTGTTCAGTTGCCATCAACATCAACAGCATAGCAAACTATTGCTTGACGCCCAGTCCTTGTTTCCGCTTTTCTGTACTTCACCGTATTGACAACCTGTGATTCTCTCTTATGACCTGCTTTTCCACAAATATAATCCTTCGACTTAATTTGCCTGAATTTAGCCCAGTAACTGCTGTGGTCCTTGCGGACAGTGAAACCAACATGATGTGCATAAACGCAATAGTGTTCGTAAGCCTCTACCTTACTATGAACAATAGTTTTAAGAAAACTATGAACAATTGGATCATTACAATCATTTCCTGACCCAGGTAACTACAAATTTGAATTATACCACAGAGATAGTCAGATATGCAGATAAGAAGGATTTTTTTAGGTTATTCTTGGGTTATTGTTGGGTTATTATGTATTTCTTCAACAATAACCCGCAAATAATTTCAAAATAACATGATAATAATCCTCAAATAAGTGTAAAGAAAATGGAAATAACCCTAAAATAATCTCAAAATAATTCAAATGTATGTAGATAAGAAGGATTTTTTTAGGTTATTTTTGGGTTATTGTTGGGTTATTGTAGGGTTATTAGGTATTTCTTCAACAATAACTCGCAAATAATTTCAAAATAACATGATAATAACGCTTAAATAAGTGTAAAAGTAAAAGGACTTAACCCTAAAATAATCTCAAAATAACCCCAATATATGCAGATAAAAAGGATTTTCTTTAGATTATTCTTGGGTTATTATCGGGTGATTAAGTATTTCTTCAACAATAAGCCACAAATAATTAAAAATAACATTATAATAACCCTCAAATAAGTGTAAAAAAAAATGCAACTAACCCTAAAATTTATTGTTAGGTTTTTTCCTGTTATTGTTGGGTTATTTTCAGATTATTGAACATTTATTCAAAATAACCCGCAGATAACTAATCCCTAACCACAAAATAATCCAAAAATAAACTCACGACAATCCAAGAAAAAACTGGAAAACGGATTCAGTTAAGCAAGAAATCTCACCTCCGTTCCAAACGCGTTGACATTGTTTTCGTAATTCATGCTCCCTATTTCTTCATTAAGAGAGAAATCTATCTCCATCAAAACAGCAAAGTGATCGTAGTACTGCGATGACTAAACCCTAACAGAGCAAAAAAAAACGTTTTTTGAAACCCTATTTTTCTACTGTAAATGGAAGAGTAGAAGTTTCTGGGGGCTGCGGCGTACAAATCCAAAAAGGAGGGTAGACGCCAAAAATGCAAGATAATACAAAAGGGCGGATACTCGAAAGTCACGGGGACATTGGGTCTGGTTGGGCTTAAGCACGACATTATTTATTTATTTTNGGGAAGACGCCAAAAATGCAAGATAATACAAAAGGGCGGATACTCGAAAGTCACGGGGACATTGGGTCTGGTCGGGCTTAAGCAGGACGTTATTTATTTATTTATTTTTTGATTAAGTGGAAATGCCGGACTACGTGGCTGAATTTAAATGGACTGCGGACGTAGAGAACTGTCCGGAGTTCTGAGGGAAAAATTCACACTAAAAGGCGTGATACTCAAAAAGGCGCGGGGACATCGGACCGGGTCGGGCTTCAGCGCGACATTATTATTATTATTTTTTGATTATGTGGAAATGCGGGACCACGTGCCCGAATTTGTGGACGTAGAGAACCGTCCGGAGTCCTGAGGGANGAACTGTCCGGAGTTCTGAGGGAAAAATTCACACTAAAAGGCGTGATACTCAAAAAGGCGCGGGGACATCGGGCCGGGTCGGGCTTCAGCGCGGCTTTATTATTATTATTATTTTTTGATTATGTGGAAATGCGGGACCACATGGCCGAATTTAAATGGACTGCGGACGTAGAGAACCATCCAGAGTCCTGAGGGGAAAATTCGCCCCTAATGCATAGCGCATATTATAGAGTCATATGTCTGTAACGAAGCTTATAGGCTAACATTTTAAAATTTAATAGAGCCTTGGTGTAACCCAGTATTGTTACTCTTGAACTACCTCTCGAAACAATCTCAAGAAGCTGATGAGTTTTCTTTTGTAGGGGTCGCCTCATAAGTCTGTTGCCCTATCTATAGAGATGATAACATATAGTCATCAACATATCCTACATCATATAATATATTTTTTTAAAGTTTATTGCATTTTATTCATCATTGAACATTTAAATGCATGCCATTCATTATAAACACAGTAATCAATTGTGTGCATCAATATATAACTTATAAGTACTAAAAATTAATTTCTAAATAATAACGTTTTAATAAAATGTTAGCAAATTTATAATATTTCAAATATGTGCTCGCTAGCATANGCCCCTAATGCATAGCGCATATTATAGAGTCATATGTCTGTAACGAAGCTTATAGGCTAACATTTTAAAATTAATAGAGCCTTGGTGTAACCCAGTATTGTTACTCTTGAACTACCTCTGGAAACAATCTCAAGAAGTTGATGAGTTTTCTTTTGTAGGGGTCGCCTCATAAGTCTGTTGCCCTATCTATAGAGATGATAACATATAGTCATCAACATATCCTACATCATATAATATATTTTTTTAAAGTTTATTGCATTTTATTCATCATTGAACATTTAAATGCATGCCATTCATTATAAACACACTAATCAATTGTGTGCATCAATATATAACTTATAAGTACTAAAAATTAATTTCTAAATAATAGCATTTTAATAAAATGTTAGCAAATTTATAATATTTCAAATATGTTCGCTCGCATGCTTCTAATCTTTTAATCATAAATGATTGGATATAATAGTATGATGACTTTTTACTATATTAATTGTATATGAGTTTAAAAACATATAAATTTTAATGGAAAAGATCAATGCAAATTTATTTCCTGAATTAGATAGAATGTAATTTTTTTTTAATTTTGACATGCTTTAAGTATTTACATAAAGGCCTGGCATATTTTGGCTCTTGAGATTGGAAATGGAGTTTTGGATTTGGCCATAGTGCTTAGAACAATAGGTTCTGGGGAGTTCAACTAGAGAGGAAATAGAAAAGGAAAACAAAGTACTTGTGGAGATATTTCCAATTGAATTTATGGGATTTCAGGCCCATTTATAGACAATTTTGATATAGATTAATTTTAAAACAAAATTTATCCATCTTAAATCAACTCTACAATAGAAAGAAATTAATTCCAAAATGAACCCCTAATATAAGTAATTCTATCTTCAAATAAAAAAATAGATAACTTCAAACTAAATATAATTCTAGCAAAACTTATCCTAACCTTGAATTCAAAGAACAAGCTTATCCAAGCAAATTTAAGAATTTAACATAACTTTATCCCATTANATGATTTTGTGAAGCAACTGGCCGACCCCCTTGGAGAGGAGCCGAATTTCTCAGTTTTACATGCTCCCCATCAAGCTCGGTGTAGATATTGTAGAGACTAAGTTTAGTATTGAACTTTGAAAAGACTCTTAAAGGAAGAGCTTTGGTGAAGACATCAACAACTTGTTGGTGTATCGGGATGTAGCTTAGTTGTCTAATTTCACCATTAACCTTTTCAAAAATAAAATGCCTATCAATTTCAATATTTTTGGTTCTGTCTTGATGCATTGGATTCTTGGCAATACTAATGGTTGCTTGACTGTCACAAAACATCTGTATAGATCTATTGGAGGTACACCCCATTTTCTTTAATAATTTTTAGATCTATATCCCTTCACAAATTCCTAAGTCAAGTGTCCTATAGGCTAATTCAACACTGCTTCTAAAACAACAACTCGCTTCTTACCTCTTTATGTAACCATATTTTTCCATAGATAAGAGCAATACCATGTGGCGGACCATCTGTAGTGAGTTCTTCAACTCAGCTTGCATCAGTGTAGACTTCTGCCAATGTGTGTATATGATTTTCTCAAAAATTAAATCACAACTAAGAGTCTTCTTGAGAAACCTCAGAATCATACACACCATCTCCAAATGCTCTTCATTTGGATCATTCATATATTGACTCACAATACTGACAAAATTTGCAATATCTGGCCTTGTATGTGAGATAAATGAGTTTTTCTACCAATCTTTGATATATTCCCTTAACCATAAATGTACTTTATTCTTCTTAGTAGACTTGTTGGGATTCATTAGAGTATCAACAAGATTGCATCCAATCATGCCTATCGCCTTTTGTTGATCTAGGATGTATTTCTTTTGTGATTGACACAGGAGATAGGGTTGAACTGACCAATGGTTCAACAGTAGGGCTCCGACTCAGCAGGGAGGCTGAACTGAACGACCTAATTTGGGATGGGAGCTACCATCGCTTCTTCCCCCTCCTAGTTATCTTCAATTTTATATAAATGCTATGTTCTCTTTAGGCTTAGTTATTCTTTGCTTTTGAGATTTCGGTCTAGCTTGCCATCGATAGCTGTTTTCCCGTTTAGGGCTCTATTTGAAGATAAGAAGGTGCTCTGGCTGTAACTCATCCAAGGTGGTGATCTTCTCCAAAGTTTGAGGGGTTCTCGAGCTGTAGCTTGCTCCCGTGGGGATAGTTATCCTTGTTCCCCTCACCTGCTCGTTGTTTTCCCCCCACCACCTGCGCACCACTCCCTTCCCTGCTCCTTGTTCCAGCCAAAGCCCTCCATCCCTCTTGCTGATCTAGCCACCATTACTCGACCACCAACCCTGTTGTTGCTAACTGCACTTTCCCCTCCCCTCCAACACACAACCTCACATAGGCCGTGACTCCTCACTTCCATTGCCAAACCCACGACTACTGCTAGCTTCAATTCTAACCCACTCTCCTTCTTGTTGCCCCAAACTGCCACCTACTTATCCACTTCCAGCCTACCACCAATTACCCAAACCCCTCACAACCATTGTCCACTGGTTTTTACGCTTTGCCCTAGTCGGAGATTCATATTGTGTTGTATTTTCTTTTGCTTTTCGAATTGTAACCTCATTGTGTTTGAGTAATAAAAATCTGTCTTTCTATCAGATTTTGGCTGAACTCCGATTTCAATTGGTATCATAGTTAATTTAACTCTAAATCTATCCAAGATTTTTCTAGCATCTGCTCTACCCCATAACATCTCCGCCAAAAATTTCTTTCATATTCCCAAACTATAGATAAATTTTGGCCTAATCCTAATTTTTCCTTCTTGATTTTCATAATCACCAACCCTAAATCAATTTTTACACCCTCTTTCACTTCCTAACATTAATTCCTAGCCATGCAACTTAGGAGATACATGCCTGAATTTACCCGAGTAGAGATACAACGAGAGATCTATCGACTTCAACAGAGGCTTACAAACATTGATGATGAAACCAAGGAGAAATTGCGCTCGATCGTGATAGGGAAAGTCGAAGGGGTGAAAAAAACGATAGCGTACCCGTTTTGGAATCCAATATTAAAGGAGGCCGAGAAAGGATGTCGCAGATGGAGGACACAAGGACTTTGAGTATGGATCTTGACGACTTTTTCGACTGGCTGCAGCCAGTTAAAAGAACCTTCGAGTGCAAAGATGTGCCAGAAGATAAAAGGGTAAAATTAGCGGC
>JXCR01050330.1:3259-17989 GCA_002079205.1 Phalaenopsis hybrid cultivar | reverse complement strand
CATCAAGCTCGGTGTAGATGTTGTAGAGACTAAGTTTAGTATTGAACTTTGAAAAGACTCTTAAAGGAAGAGCTTTGGTGAAGACATCAACAACTTGTTGGTGTGTCGGGATGTAGCTTAGTTGTCTAATTTCACCATTAACCTTTTTAAAAATAAAATGCCTATCAATTTCAATATTTTTGGTTCTGTCTTGATGCATTGGATCCTTGGCAATACTAATGGTTGCTTGACTGTCACAAAACATCTGTATAGACCTATTGGAGGTACACCCCATTTTCTTTAATAATTTTTAGATCTATATCCCTTCACAAATTCCTAAGTCAAGTGTCCTATAGGCTAATTCAACACTGCTTCTTACCTCTTTATGTAACCATATTTTTCCATAGATAAGAGCAATACCATGTGGCGGACCATCTGTAGTGAGTTTTTCAACTCAGCTTGCATCAGTGTAGACTTCTGCCAATGTGTGTATATGATTTTCTCAAAAAATAAATCATAACTAAGAGTCTTCTTGAGAAATCTCAGAATCCTACACACCATCTCCAAATGCTCTTCATTTGGATCATTCATATATTGACTCACAATGCTGACAAAATTTGCAATATCTGGCCTTATATGTGAGATAAATGAGTTTTTCTACCAATCTTTGATATATTCCCTTAACCATAAATGTACTTTATTCTTCTTAGTAGACTTGTTGGGATTCATTAGAGTATCAACAAGATTGCATCCAATCATGCCTATCGCCTTTTGTTGATCTAGGATGTATTTCTTTTGTGATTGACACAGGAGATAGGGTTGAACTGACCAATGGTTCAACAGTAGGGCTCCGACTCAGCAGGGAGGCTGAACTGAACGACCTAATTTGGGATGGGAGCTACCATCGCTTCTTCCCCCTCCTAGTTATCTTCAATTTTATATAAGTGCTATGTTCTCTTTAGGCTTAGTTATTCTTTGCTTTTGAGATTTCGGTCTAGCTTGCCATCGATAGCCGTTTTCCCGTTTAGGGCTCTATTTGAAGATAAAATGGTGCTTTGGCTGTAACTCATCCAAGGTGGTGATCTTCTCCAAGGTTTGAGGGGTTCTCGAGCTGTAGCTTGCTCCCGTGGGGATAGTTATCCTTGTTCCCCTCACCTGCTCGTTGTTTCCCCCCCACCACCTGCGCACCTCTCCCTTCCCTGCTCCTTGTTCCAGCCAAAGCCCTCCATCCCCCTTGCTGATCTAGCCACCATTACTCGACCGCCAACCCTGTTGTTGCTAACTACACTTTCCCCTCCCCTCCAACACACAACCTCACATAGGCCGTGACTCCTCACTTCCATTGCCAAACCCACGACTACTGCTAGCTTCAATTCTAACCCCCTCTCCTTCTTGTTGCCCCAAACTGCCACCTACTTATCCACTTCCAGCCTACCACCAATTACCCAAACCCCTCACAACCATTGTCCACTGGTTTTTACGCTTTGCCCTAGTCGGAGATTCATATTGTGTTGTATTTTCTTTTGCTTTTCGAATTGTAACCTCATTGTGTTTGAGTAATAAAAATCTGTCTTTCTATCAGATTTTGGCTGAACTCCGATTTCAATTGGTATCATAGTTAATTTAACTCTAAATCTATCCAAGATTTTTCTAGCATCTGCTCTACCCCATAACATCTCCGCCAAAAATTTCTTTCATATTCCCAAACTATAGATAAATTTTGGCCTAATCCTAATTTTTCCTTCTTGATTTTCATAATCACCAACCCTAAATCAATTTTTACACCCTCTTTCACTTCCTAACATTAATTCCTAGCCATGCAACTTAGGAGATACATGCCTGAATTTACCCGAGTAGAGATACAACGAGAGATCTATCGACTTCAACAGAGGCTTACAAACATTGATGATGAAACCAAGGAGAAATTGCGCTCGATCGTGATAGGGAAAGTCGAAGGGGTGAAAAAAACGAGAGCCTACCCGTTTTGGAATCCAATATTAAAGGAGGCCGAGNACATTGATGATGAAACCAAGGAGAAATTGCGCTCGATCGTGATAGGGAAAGTCGAAGGGGTGAAAAAAACGATAGCGTACCCGTTTTGGAATCCAATATTAAAGGAGGCCGAGAAAGGATGTCGCAGATGGAGGACACAAGGACTTTGAGTATGGATCTTGACGACTTTTTCGACTGGCTGCAGCCAGTTAAAAGAACCTTCGAGTGCAAAGATGTGCCAGAAGATAAAAGGGTAAAATTAGCGGCCATCAAATTGAGGAAAAGCATCTCTTTGTGGTGAGACAACTTGCAGAGGCAGAGGAAGATAAAACAACAAAAAAATTACTAAGTGAGATAAGATGAGGAAAACAATACAGAAAAATACCTACCTCCACATTACCCGACATGATATGGNCTGGCTGCAGCCAGTTAAAAGAACCTTCGAGTGCAAAGATGTGCCAGAAGATAAAAGGGTAAAATTAGCGGCGATAAAATTGAGGAAAAGCATCTCTTTGTGGCGAGAAAACTTGCAGAGGCAGAGGAAGATAAAACAACAATAAGATTACTAAGTGAGATAAGATGAGGAAAACAATACAGAAAAAATACCTACCTCCACATTACCCGACATGATATGTTTTTGAGACTTCACCCACGACAGAGATATATATAAGTGGAGCAGTTCATAATGCAATTTAATTGGTTGCAGATGAAGTGTGAGTTGGTTGAGCCAGAGGAATATTTCATAACTCGATATCTGGGTAGCCGGATGCCCGCTATCAACAACGTTTTGCAGCTAAAATCTTACCGTTCACTCAAAGATGTCCAGACCTTTGCCCTGAAGATGGAGAGACAACAGAGATAGAGCACACAACCACCATCAGTTAGGCAACCACCTGCAGTTGGTGTCACCAACAAGAGCATGCCTCGGGGGGTTGTGAAAATTGGTTTGGATAAGGACAAAGCCATCCCTAGTGAAAAGACCCCCGAAAAAAATAACACACTTACTACAATCTCTACTCGAAAATGCTTTAGATGCCATGGATTTGGGCACATCGCTTCTAGTTGCCTGAAGAGTGGAGTTCTTTTTTTCTGAGCAGGGCGCAGTGGAGGAGGTTAGCAACGTGGAGGCAGTTGAAGAACAAGGTGAGTTGTGTGTTCTTCCACTTGATGATCGCGGGGTGCTCGTATTTCGACGGGTCCTACAAATTAAGGATATGAGTGATCCGCAGTGGCGTCACCACAACGTATTCTGCACCCATTGTTTTGTGAACGGAAATACACGCAGTCATCATCGATCGAATGAGCAGCAAGAATGTGACGTCTATGTAGATGGTGGAGAAATTGAACCTTATGACTTGGAGACATTCTCAGTCGTATTCTTTGATACGACTGAAGGAGAACATGACCAACATTGATAGACACTAGTGGAGTACTGGATTGGAAGACAACTTCATGATTTAGTGTGGTGCGACGTGGTACCTATGAATGCTTGCCAGCTGTTGTTATGGAGACCGTGACAAGTCGACCTTAAAACTCAGCACGATGGGTTTAAAAACACCTACTCCTTCATATAGAGGGGAAGCACATCATCTTACCTTCTGCGGAGTCCGAGATTACAAGTGCCTTTGCCGGTAGAGAAACATCAGTGGGAATAATTTTTTGCGATAATAAAGGATGATAGGATCGAGACACTTATTCCAGACACAGGGAAGTCACGAAAATGTTTAAAGACCACACGATGGATATCTTACCACCATGGCCGTCACAATTCGGGGAGGCTCAGGTTTCACCCACGTAAGATCATGTTAAGTCGACCTTGGATTATTTTGGGAGATAGTGCAACCGACAATGAGATTCATTTGCCAGGACCGCATACGAAGAACTAGAAGATTTGAAGAACGAAGTCAAAACTTTCACAACCTCAAGAGATCGATGCAGGGGCTAGGACTGAACCGACCAACGATTCAACAATGGGTCTGCCAGTTAAGTAGGGAGGTTGAACTGACCGACCCTAATTAGAACTGGAGGATGCTGACGCCTCTCCCTCTCTCCCCCCCTCCCCCCTTCTCGTTATCTTATATTATATATAAATGTTATGTTCTGTTTAGATTTTTTTTTTTTTTTTGCTTTTAAGATTTCTGTCTAGCTTGTCGTCAATGACTGTCTTTCTGTCTAGGGCTATATACGAAGACGAGAAGGTGCTTCGGTTGTAGCTCGTTAGAGGCGTTAATCTTTTCGAAGGGTTTGAGGGTGCTCCGACTATAGATTGCTCCTATGGGGATAGTTATCCTTATTCATATCACTTGCTCCGTGTTCCAGTCGCAAGCCACCATAGCTCTTGCTGATTTAGCTGTCACTACTCGACCGCCGACCCTGCTGCTGCCGCTAACTGCACCTTCCCTTCACCCTCCAACACACAACCCCTCACAGGCCATGACTCCTTACTTCCATTGCCAAACCCACGCATGCTGTCAGCTTCAACCGTAACCCCTCTCTTACTTGTTGCGCCAAATCGCCACCTACCTACCCACTTCCAGGGTGCCACCAATTACCCAAACCACCTCACTATAGCTGTCCCGCTTAGCCCTAGTAGGAGATTTTTATTGTATTTTTCTTTCATGTTGAGTTTTGATTATAACCCTATTGTGTTTGAGTTATAAAAATCTATTTTCTTATCATGTTGTGGGTGAACTTCGGTATCAGTAATATAATGATGCTTTTCTTGGACCTTGCTAGCTATCAAGGTTGATTTGAGGGGTTTCATGACCTTTGCTACAATATCTAGAAAATATCACATTGTTTCTTGATCATTGATTTCAAACTTAATCACAAACATTTATTTGCATTGACAAGCTTCCCTTTATCATCATCAGTAAGAATTATATCATCCACATATACTATTAGTACAATAGTTTATATTCCTAAGTGTGTTTTATGACCAAATTATGATGAGCTTGACCTTGAGAATATTCATCTCATAGTTTTAACAAATCTTTAAAACTGCACTCTTGGTGATTGCTTAAGCATATAGAGATACTTCTTGAGTTAGCATACTAGGTGTTTGTTGGAATTATTCTCATGTCCTAGTGGTATTTTCATATACATTTGTTCCAGATCCCCGTTTAGGAACATATTTTTATGTCATGTTGATACAACCCTCTTTCCTTATTAACTGGTATTGAAAGAAGAATTTTGATAGTGTTTTTTTTGACAACTGGTGTAAAGGTCTCTTGATAGTTAATCTTATAGGCTTGAGTGAAACATTTTTCAACAAGTTTGACTTTAAATCTCTCCATAACCTTATTAGTTTTGTATTTCATATTGAGCACCCATTTTTATCCAACTGACTACTTATCTTGAGGGAGTTTAGTTAGAATCCATGTGTCAGTATGCTTCAGTGCTTGAATCTCCTTTTCAATTGCTTTCATTCATTATGAATTCTCAAGAGGTTCATGAATAAATTTAGGAATCTGCACATTATCAATTTTAGAATTAAAAATTTTGTAGGATGAGAATAGCTTCTCATAGCCTATGTACTCCTTAACTGGATATCTAAAGCAGCTTTTCTTATCACTAATATTAGAAGAGGAAGGAGATAACTCATGAGTTCTAGACTCATAACCTAAAAGTTTAGGTGAATGTGGAGTCGGGTTATGGTTTGAGCAGTTATGTTCTTGTTAGTTGTCTTCCACTTGCTCGAAGTTTATTTTTCCTTCTTGTGTTCACACAAAGTTTTTTACTATGGCTTCAGGTTGGGTTGGTTGGACATCCTCAATTAGGATAGGAGGGCTAGTTGGAGTAGAGAGTGAGGCTGTATATGTGTCTTCAAATGCATCTCGAAATTGATGTTCATTTGCACTCTTCACCTGAACATTATATTTGGGGTAATATGATTGATTTTTAAAAAATATTAATATCCATGTAGTTTTATTTTTTTGGTAATAGGAGAGTAACATTACATCCCTTTTTATTGAAGACATATCTAGGGCAAATACTCTAGATAGATTCAGGGTCAAATTTTGTGCGATTTTGGGAATGAATATGAACTAAGGATAACCCAGAAATTCTACGTTGTATAGCAGAAGAGAAATCTCAGTTGTGAGGATATATAACCATCAAAACATGAAGCAGTGTTTTAAAGTTTAGAACCTACTAGACATTAGATTGATAAGGTATGTTATGCAGGCACCACATATGATGCAAACGAACAAATGATTCAAACAACCAATTCAGTTGAAGCAGGAAACAATGCCGATTCAGTCAAAGTGTTCGCCGATCGATGTAGATAGACGAAGGATGCAAACGAGTAATCCAGTCGAAGTTGGTCAATGAAAGATGCCTTAATCCCGTAGAAATCGAACATTGATCTTTGATACCATGTAGAATTTCTTGGGAAGGAAAAGTTTACTTAATTTCATTGTTCACATGTAGTGTACATATATATAGTGAAACCAATCCATCCTAATTTACAAACTTACTGAATATATTTAGTCTAAATTAGGAAAGAAAGTAATTTTTAAATAAAAAAATAAAGAAACATAAAATAGGAAGGGAATAAAACTAAAAAAGATGTTTCCAAAGATATCCCTAATTAAATCTTTCCATGATTTTGTGAAGCAACTGGCCGGCCTACCACGAAGAGGAGCCGAACTTCTCAACTTTTCACAGTTATGAAGCATCCTTTGGTTGAATTTTTGTTGTTTGTTTAGGTGCTCTTCTCAATAAATTTTGAAAAACATGGAGGGACTTATAGTATGAACGGCAAGTCAGCTCTCTATGCATTAGGTAAAGAATTTTGGAAAGTTTTTGGATTGTCGCCAGGTGAATTGATTCAGAGGATGATTGGTTGTCTATCGAAAGGTAATATTTTCTTCATTTTGTATGTTAATTCCCATTTTAAGGTTTTCTTAGATGTCAATTTTTTTTTTTCATTTTTCATAAATCTATTTTGTAGAATCATTTCGTAAAAAAGAGATTAACAGTCAAAACACAAGTTGTGAGGATGGTGCAAATTTGGCCGCAAATATATTGCCTCATAACAGACCTCCTGCTGAAAGGTGAATTTCTTGTGCTATTAATAAAAGATTTTGTTTGTCATTTTTTTGTTTGGAAATTTTCATCGCAGCACATAATTCTTATGTATTTACATATCTCACAGCTAAACTTTCATATTTACATATGTNTAAATGCTATGTTCTCTTTAGGCTTAGTTATTCTTTGCTTTTGAGATTTCGGTCTAGCTTGCCATCGATAGCTGTTTTCCCGTTTAGGGCTCTATTTGAAGATAAGAAGGTGCTCTGGCTGTAACTCATCCAAGGTGGTGATCTTCTCCAAAGTTTGAGGGGTTCTCGAGCTGTAGCTTGCTCCCGTGGGGATAGTTATCCTTGTTCCCCTCACCTGCTCGTTGTTTTCCCCCCACCACCTGCGCACCACTCCCTTCCCTGCTCCTTGTTCCAGCCAAAGCCCTCCATCCCTCTTGCTGATCTAGCCACCATTACTCGACCACCAACCCTGTTGTTGCTAACTGNGGACCCTTTTGTACCATTTTTTTGGGTGATTGTCGACTATGTTTGGTTAACATTTAATTACTTTTTCTTTATCTCCTTATTCCTCTTCTTCGCTTGATGAGATAAAGTTGCTTATCTTAGCATTTTATATTCATTTCATGCAAAGAAATTGTTCAAAGAGCTATAATTTAAAGGAAGATTTACATAAACCATTTAATTCTTAAGTATTTACTTATCTATCACCTAAAATTCAATTTTTACATATATGCCACCTTACCAAATGCATGAAAGCTGTATTTCATTTTTTTTAAATTAAAATAGTGATACTTTTAATGTGATATGAAAGATTTGGGTGATGTAGATGTAAAAAATAAAGTTTAGGTGTTAGATATGTAAATACATAGAAATGGAGTGGTGTGTATGCAAATGCCATAATTTAAATGATAGACCCAAGTTTTTCGCTTCCTACCAAGTTTTCTAGTAAACTCTGAGAACTACGTAAGTAATCGCTTTTCTTTTAGTTTTATTAAACTTTGGTTTGTTTTATTTGATTGTGCCATATTCATCCGTTTGATGCTTCTTTCTTATTAGAGGATGGATTAATTTTCCTTAATCTTTCTTACTTTCTGTTTCTTCTTCTTTTAAGTTTCTGATAGTACTTTAATGGGGCATTTACATGCATACCGCTTAATGCTAATATATTATCACATCTAACGCCTAGTCTTTCATATTTACATTCGTACCACTCAAATTTTTGACATCACATAAAAAGTACCACTATTTTTACTTTTTAAAAGTGAAATACACATTTTCATGCATAGTTTTATAACACCAAAGTGTTATAAATGTATATATCAAATTTTTGGTGCTAGATATCTAAATGCATATGAATTTTGTGTTATGTATGTAATATTCTCTATTTTAATTCATTTACACCATTATATCATGTGCTTGGGATTAATTTATGCTCTTTTTATGAATTTATTCGGAAATAAACCCATCAAATTTGCATTTCAGTTTCCCAAAAGGCCCTCGGTCAACAAGAGCTGTGAGGCCGCCTCTGAGTCCCATTTCGAAGTTCAAACAAGTTTCTGGTCAGTTAATCTACGGTGATGTTGATCTGCAGCACTATCCTCCTGTTCACAAAAAAAGGGGAGTAGATAGAAAATCTTCCAAAGAGTTCTATTTAGAGGAATCAAGCGAGATTGCTTTAGCAAATTCTTATCAATCTAAGATTGAAGACATTTCGCGGAAACGAAAACTCTCCCATATTCTAGCTGGCAAAAACAATTCCAAATTATCCAGCAGTTATACCCCGGAAAGGCCACTTTTAACTTTTAGTTTCTTGCTGAACAATGGTTTGCTAGAAAGACTGTTGTTAAATGGCATGAAAGATAAGGTAAAATGTTTGAACTTGTGAGTTTGTTTGCTTTATGCAGGATTATCACTGTAAGATTTATTATTGGAGGATTTACATGCATACAACTCAAATCTTATGTATTTACATGTCAACACCTAGACTTCAATTTTTACATACATGCCAACTTATACATGAAGAAGTGTGTTTTACTTTTTAAACATCAAAATAGTGGTATTTTTGATGTGATATAAAAGATTTCGGTGGTATGAATGTCAAAATCAAAATTTAGGTGTTAGATATGTAAATACATAAGAATTGGGAGGTATGTATGTAAATGAGTTTTTTTTTAGCTAGAGCCTTTTAGATGTATAAAAGATATTGGGACCAGTTATCGCTACTCAGCACGCTGCTTGAAAAAGGTCAGTTGTTTTGCGTAATTGCTATTAAAATTTTCTTATTTATGTAGATATTTTTCCATTAAAGTTTTTGTAGAAATTGTTTGAGAAGGAAAAATTACTTAACTTCATTATTCACATGTAGGGTACATATATATAGTCAAACCAATTCCTCCTAATTTATAAACTTATCAAATATATCTAGTCTAAATTAGCAAAGCAAATAAATCTAAAATAAAAAATAAAGAGACATAAAATAAGAAGAGAATAAAACTAACAAAGGTTTTTCCAAAGATATCAGCAATAAAATTTTTTCATGATTTTGTGAAGCAACTGGCCGACCCCCTTGGAGAGGAGCCGAATTTCTCAGTTTTACATGCTCCCCATCAAGCTCGGTGTAGATATTGTAGAGACTAAGTTTAGTATTGAACTTTGAAAAGACTCTTAAAGGAAGAGCTTTGGTGAAGACATCAACAACTTGTTGGTGTATCGGGATGTAGCTTAGTTGTCTAATTTCACCATTAACCTTTTCAAAAATAAAATGCCTATCAATTTCAATATTTTTGGTTCTGTCTTGATGCATTGGATTCTTGGCAATACTAATGGTTGCTTGACTGTCACAAAACATCTGTATAGATCTATTGGAGGTACACCCCATTTTCTTTAATAATTTTTAGATCTATATCCCTTCACAAATTCCTAAGTCAAGTGTCCTATAGGCTAATTCAACACTGCTTCTAAAACAACAACTCGCTTCTTACCTCTTTATGTAACCATATTTTTCCATAGATAAGAGCAATACCATGTGGCGGACCATCTGTAGTGAGTTCTTCAACTCAGCTTGCATCAGTGTAGACTTCTGCCAATGTGTGTATATGATTTTCTCAAAAATTAAATCACAACTAAGAGTCTTCTTGAGAAACCTCAGAATCATACACACCATCTCCAAATGCTCTTCATTTGGATCATTCATATATTGACTCACAATACTGACAAAATTTGCAATATCTGGCCTTGTATGTGAGATAAATGAGTTTTTCTACCAATCTTTGATATATTCCCTTAACCATAAATGTACTTTATTCTTCTTAGTAGACTTGTTGGGATTCATTAGAGTATCAACAAGATTGCATCCAATCATGCCTATCGCCTTTTGTTGATCTAGGATGTATTTCTTTTGTGATTGACACAGGAGATAGGGTTGAACTGACTAATGGTTCAACAGTAGGGCTCCGACTCAGCAGGGAGGCTGAACTGAACGACCTAATTTGGGATGGGAGCTACCATCGCTTCTTCCCCCTCCTAGTTATCTTCAATTTTATATAAGTGCTATGTTCTCTTTAGGCTTAGTTATTCTTTGCTTTTGAGATTTCGGTCTAGCTTGCCATCGATAGCCGTTTTCCCGTTTAGGGCTCTATTTGAAGATAAAATGGTGCTTTGGCTGTAACTCATCCAAGGTGGTGATCTTCTCCAAGGTTTGAGGGGTTCTCGAGCTGTAGCTTGCTCCCGTGGGGATAGTTATCCTTGTTCCCCTCACCTGCTCGTTGTTTCCCCCCCACCACCTGCGCACCTCTCCCTTCCCTGCTCCTTGTTCCAGCCAAAGCCCTCCATCCCCCTTGCTGATCTAGCCACCATTACTCGACCGCCAACCCTGTTGTTGCTAACTACACTTTCCCCTCCCCTCCAACACACAACCTCACATAGGCCGTGACTCCTCACTTCCATTGCCAAACCCACGACTACTGCTAGCTTCAATTCTAACCCCCTCTCCTTCTTGTTGCCCCAAACTGCCACCTACTTATCCACTTCCAGCCTACCACCAATTACCCAAACCCCTCACAACCATTGTCCACTGGTTTTTACGCTTTGCCCTAGTCGGAGATTCATATTGTGTTGTATTTTCTTTTGCTTTTCGAATTGTAACCTCATTGTGTTTGAGTAATAAAAATCTGTCTTTCTATCAGATTTTGGTTGAACTCCGATTTCAATTGGTATCAGAGTTAATTTAACTCTAAATCTATCCAAGATTTTTCTAGCATCTGCTCTACCCCATAACATCTCTGCCAAAAATTTCTTTCATATTCCCAAACTATAGATAAATTTTGGCCTAATCCTAATTTTTCCTTCTTGATTTTCAAAATCACCAACCCTAAATCAATTTTTACACCCTCTTTCACTTCCTAACATTAATTCCTAGCCATGCAACTTAGGAGATACATGCCTGAATTTACCCGAGTAGAGATACAACGAGAGATCTATCGACTTCAACAGAGGCTTACAAACATTGATGATGAAACCAAGGAGAAATTGCGCTCGATCGTGATAGGGAAAGTCGAAGGGGTGAAAAAAACGATAGCGTACCCGTTTTGGAATCCAATATTAAAGGAGGCCGAGAAAGGATGTCGCAGATGGAGGACACAAGGACTTTGAGTATGGATCTTGACGACTTTTTCGACTGGCTGCAGCCAGTTAAAAGAACCTTCGAGTGCAAAGATGTGCCAGAAGATAAAAGGGTAAAATTAGCGGCCATCAAATTGAGGAAAAGCATCTCTTTGTGGTGAGACAACTTGCAGAGGCAGAGGAAGATAAAACAACAAAAAAATTACTAAGTGAGATAAGATGAGGAAAACAATACAGAAAAATACCTACCTCCACATTACCCGACATGATATGGTTTTGAGACTTCACCCACGACAGAGATATATATAAGTGGAGCAGTTCATAATGCAATTTAATTGGTTGCAGATGAAGTGTGAGTTGGTTGAGCCAGAGGAATATTTCATAACTCGATATCTGGGTAGCCGGATGCCCGCTATCAACAACGTTTTGCAGCTAAAATCTTACCGTTCACTCAAAGATGTCCAGACCTTTGCCCTGAAGATGGAGAGACAACATAGATAGAGCACACAACCACCATCAGTTAGGCAACCACCTGCAGTTGGTGTCACCAAGAAGAGCATGCCTCGGGGGGTTGTGAAAATTGGTTTGGATAAGGACAAAGCCATCTCTAGTGAAAAGACCCCCGAAAAAAATAACACACTTACTACAATCTCTACTCGAAAATGTNCAAAGATGTCCAGACCTTTGCCCTGAAGATGGAGAGACAACAGAGATAGAGCACACAACCACCATCAGTTAGGCAACCACCTGCAGTTGGTGTCACCAACAAGAGCATGCCTCGGGGGGTTGTGAAAATTGGTTTGGATAAGGACAAAGCCATCCCTAGTGAAAAGACCCCCGAAAAAAATAACACACTTACTACAATCTCTACTCGAAAATGCTTTAGATGCCATGGATTTGGGCACATCGCTTCTAGTTGCCTGAAGAGTGGAGTTCTTTTTTTCTGAGCAGGGCGCAGTGGAGGAGGTTAGCAACGTGGAGGCAGTTGAAGAACAAGGTGAGTTGTGTGTTCTTCCACCTGATGATCGCGGGGTGCTCGTATTTCGACGGGTCCTACAAATTAAGGATATGAGTGATCCGCAGTGGCATCACCACAACGTATTCTACACCCATTGTTTTGTGAACGGAAATACACACAGTCATCATCGATCGAATGAGCAGCAAGAATGTGACGTCTATGTAGATGGTGGAGAAATTGAACCTTATGACTTGGAGACATTCTCAGTCGTATTCTTTGATACGACTGAAGGAGAACATGACCAACATTGATAAACACTAGTGGAGTACTCGATTGGAAGACAACTTCATGATTTAGTGTGGTGCGGCGTGGTACCTATGAATGCTTGCCAGCTGTTTTTATGGAGACCGTGACAAANCACTTGATGATCGCGGGGTGCTCGTATTTCGACGGGTCCTACAAATTAAGGATATGAGTGATCCGCAGTGGCGTCACCACAACGTATTCTGCACCCATTGTTTTGTGAACGGAAATACACGCAGTCATCATCGATCGAATGAGCAGCAAGAATGTGACGTCTATGTAGATGGTGGAGAAATTGAACCTTATGACTTGGAGACATTCTCAGTCGTATTCTTTGATACGACTGAAGGAGAACATGACCAACATTGATAGACACTAGTGGAGTACTGGATTGGAAGACAACTTCATGATTTAGTGTGGTGCGACGTGGTACCTATGAATGCTTGCCAGCTGTTGTTATGGAGACCGTGACAAGTCGACCTTAAAACTCAGCACGATGGGTTTAAAAACACCTACTCCTTCATATAGAGGGGAAGCACATCATCTTACCTTCTGCGGAGTCCGAGATTACAAGTGCCTTTGCCGGTAGAGAAACATCAGTGGGAATAATTTTTTGCGATAATAAAGGATGATAGGATCGAGACACTTATTCCAGACACAGGGAAGTCACGAAAATGTTTAAAGACCACACGATGGATATCTTACCACCATGGCCGTCACAATTCGGGGAGGCTCAGGTTTCACCCACGTAAGATCATGTTAAGTCGACCTTGGATTATTTTGGGAGATAGTGCAACCGACAATGAGATTCATTTGCCAGGACCGCATACGAAGAACTAGAAGATTTGAAGAACGAAGTCAAAACTTTCACAACCTCAAGAGATCGATGCAGGGGCTAGGACTGAACCGACCAACGATTCAACAATGGGTCTGCCAGTTAAGTAGGGAGGTTGAACTGACCGACCCTAATTAGAACTGGAGGATGCTGACGCCTCTCCCTCTCTCCCCCCCTCCCCCCTTCTCGTTATCTTATATTATATATAAATGTTATGTTCTGTTTAGATTTTTTTTTTTTTTTTGCTTTTAAGATTTCTGTCTAGCTTGTCGTCAATGACTGTCTTTCTGTCTAGGGCTATATACGAAGACGAGAAGGTGCTTCGGTTGTAGCTCGTTAGAGGCGTTAATCTTTTCGAAGGGTTTGAGGGTGCTCCGACTATAGATTGCTCCTATGGGGATAGTTATCCTTATTCATATCACTTGCTCCGTGTTCCAGTCGCAAGCCACCATAGCTCTTGCTGATTTAGCAGTCACTACTCGACCGCCGACCCTGCTGCTGCCGCTAACTGCACCTTCCCTTCACCCTCCAACACACAACCCCTCACAGGCCATGACTCCTTCCATTGCCAAACCCACGCATGCTGTCAGCTTCAACCGTAACCCCTCTCCTACTTGTTGCGCCAAATCGCCATCTACCTACCCACTTCCAGGGTGCCACCAATTACCCAAACCACCTCACTATAGCTGTCCCGCTTAGCCCTAGTAGGAGATTTTTATTGTATATTTCTTTCATGTTGAGTTTTGATTATAACCCTATTGTGTTTGAGTTATAAAAATCTATTTTCTTATCATGTTGTGGGTGAACTTCGGTATCAGTAATATAATGATGCTTTTCTTGGACCTTGCTAGCTATCAAGGTTGATTTGAGGGGTTTCATGACCTTTGCTACAATATCTAGAAAATATCACATTGTTTCTTGATCATTGATTTCAAACTTAATGACAAACATTTATTTGCATTGACAAGCTTCCCTTTATCATCATCAGTAAGAATTATATC
>JXCR01050314.1:0-10090 GCA_002079205.1 Phalaenopsis hybrid cultivar | reverse complement strand
TGCTATCAGTAGGTTATAAAGGTGATTGTCTTTCAAAGGAAGATGTATGATAACTTACGTTGCTTTCAGTCAATTTGGAATATTTTCCTTTGATATTTATGGAGACATTTTCTTTTCCTTATGGATGTGCTGCTATTTAGCAAATTGAATTCCAATGGTTCTGCTGTCATGTCTGTGTCTATCTTTTATTTGGCTGGATTATGGTTTTGTTTAATTAATAAAGTGGGCTTTCCAACTTACCTTTGCACTAATTTCATTTTTTTAATACCCCTTTTGAAATAAATTTGTGCTATCTTAAGTGTGGTTTCTAGTTCTTCTACATAGCATAAAAGTTTTAGTGTTGACATTGCCATTTCATACTTTTATGAAGAAATCTTTATTGACTGCTTAGCTTATTTTAAATAGTTTTGGACGATTAATTATGTGGTTTATTGTACTTGTAGCTTCTTCCATATTTGTCATAAAATACGAACATAATTTTAATTATTTTTCGTGGCATAAATTTTCTTGTTTTATTCTTATTTTCATGGAGTGAATGGAAGAAATCTGACTAGATGGTATTAATTTATTCATTCATTCCAAGTAGGTCTTAGATAAATTTTAAGAACTTGACCCATGCACCAATTATTAGGTTGTTCTTTCTTGCAATCTAATTATTTATTTAAATGTAACCTTAAAAATGAGATATATTTTCTTGAATTATTTTTGGCCTTGGAGGAATAATGATGTTCTATTTCCAAATTTCATGTGGGATTGCTTCAGCGAAAACTTTGATTACAAATAAATTCTCATCATATTCTAAAACATAGAAGAATGTGTAATGATGTAGTAGGCCTCAGGAATTTGGCCCTCTAATGCAATTTAGGATGAAAATGCATAATATAGTACTTAAAAAATCATAATTTACAGGTTACCAACTCCCAAATTTTAAAAAGTTAATTTTCCTTTCATTTAAAAATAGCAAACATGTGCTGATTCAAACGTATCATTTCCTTATCACCCAATTTAAACTTGACATATCCCATCAGCAAGAGATATAATTATTACAGTTGAAATTGCCTTGGAAATTTTTATACGCATAAGGTAAATCATATAAATGACTAATATAGTATTAGACAATTAATGAAAATATGAACATACTAATGTGCGTCCTTAAAAATGATAATAAAGATGTGAAATAATTCCTAGAACTCGAGATAATACAGAAATTTTGAAAATAATTAAGTCAAACCAATATGATATGCTTGAATAGACGAACAAATTAGCTGTGATGAATTATGTAGTTTTAGAATCGACCAAATATACAAATTTAAATTTAAGGCTTTTTTGAAGCAATTATTATTTACAACCTCCTTGAGAAGTTAACAAGCTCTCATCGTAAGGTTCCTTTTATAAAATGGTATATGAAGGAATCAAGAATAAAATTATTATCAATATCAATGTAATCATTCAATGTGCAAATAATTTTCATTGAGAAAGTATCGAAAACAAGAATTTACAACTCAAATTTGGCTTTAGCTTCTGCCTCGTAATAAAATTTTTTGTTTTAGTAGTTGTGTAGTTAGTTTTGGAATTTTGTTTCGGCTGAATTTTTTGCTTCTCTTTCTTATATTATTTTACAAAGAATATATTCAAGGTTTGAAATGAAGAGATTTTTTTTATTTTCAAGTTTTAACACAAATTTTTTTGAGACTAGGTTATAGATCTTTTGTAGAACTTTGATGATCACTTAAAAGTTTCAACGAAGTTTTGTTAAAAAAAATGAGGTTTAAATTTTAAGTTTTATCTGAAATTCTTATGTTTCTGCCAAATTTTAGGAAAATTAGTGGGTTTCAAATTAGTTTTACTTGAAATCGCATCAAAACTACCGAAATTATTTAAACTTTGTTCATTCCTAAATTCTCGAGTTGGATATTTTTTGGTATCAGCATCAAAATGGATAGATGCAAACCACTTATTGCTATTATATGTGCAAACCCTGACTATTATCCAAATACACTAGAGCTACTTTGCTTACAACTTTTAAACTTATTTTATAATTAGTTTCTATATTCATTTCAGGGCAAATGATGCTTCTTAAGTTGATGTTTTTTGCCAACCCACGCTGATTTTGTTTCCCTTAAAACACTTGTACAAAATAATTGATGAATTTTCATTAATTTTGTTTTATTAGTTTCGTTTTTCCAAAGTCAAGTAGAAGATAATGTTAAAAGATGTCTTTCAAATTATTGAGCCACCCTAATAATTTCTCAATATTGTGCCGCTCATCTAATTGTAGGAACTTACTTTTCAACTTTATGGTAGTAACATTGAAATTGATCCACAAAAATTGAGGAGCAATTTATTTCTTTTTTTTTTTTTCATAGCAGCTGAAATTTCAGTTGTATCAAATTTTATCAAAATCATAATTGCAAAGCCAATAACAGAATAATTAAGAAGATAAATGAAACAAATCACCAATGAGGATGGGTTCAAGACCTCACACCACTACAAGGAGATAGTTTTCCTCGTCTATTGTTTATACCAATCTAACCATTCTCGAAGAAATCCCACATCTAATTAGCGCATAAGAAATAATATGAAAATAGAATTTGTTGAATAATTAAGAAGATAGATGAAACAGATCACCAAAGAGAATGAGTTCAAGACCTCGCACCACTAGAAGGCGATAATTTTCCTCAACTATTGTTTATACCTATTGCACTATTCTCAAAGAAATTCGACATTTAATTACCATATAAGAATGAAATATAAAATATAGAATTGTCTTGAATAATAGTTGAATGAATTGCATGCCCTAGGAATCTATTTATAGATTTATAATCTCTAGACAATTAGATATGGTTAACACAAAATCAACCCAATTAGCTAGCTAATTTCAAATACTTGTTTCTCTTGAAAATATTATATAACAACAACAACAAATAAGCCTTTATCCCACTAAGTGGAGTCGTCTACATGAATTCTTTTTCATCATTGTGTTCTGTTGAGTGTCATATTTTCATTTAAATCTAATAGATTAAGACCATTTTAGAATATGCCCATGTTTTTTTAGATCTACCTCTGCCCTTCTTAACATAAGTGGAATCAAAAACATCTACTCTCCTAATCAGATCATCAGATGGTCAACGTTTAATGTAACCCAACCATCTTAGACGACTCTCTCTAATCTTGTCCGCCACTGGAGCTACACCAACTCTGTCACAGATATATTCATTTCACATTTTGTCTCTAAGTGTCAAGTCACTCGTCCACCTAAGCATTCTCATCTCATCAACACTTAACTTTATTTTATACTTCTTTTATAAAGTCCAACAATCTACACCATAGAACATTGCAGGTCTCATAACCATCTTATAATATATATATATATATATATATATATATATATTTCAGTTCAAGAGGTACTTTTCTATCACATAATAGACCCGATGCATTCCTTCACTTCAACCAACCAACTTGAATTCTACTAACATCCCAATCTATATCACCATCACTTTGAAGAATAAACCCGAGATTTCTAAAACTTTCGCACATTTTAATGATTTGATAAACTATAGTTACAACTTTGCCACTAGAGCTACTGCCACTAAAATTACATTCCATGGATCCAGTTTTAGTTCAAGGCCTTCAAACTCCAATGTTAACCTCCATAATTTAACTTTTTCTTGAACTCTTTCTCTAGTCTTATCCGCAAGAAGGATATCATTAGCGAAATGAATACACTAAGGTACTTCCTCCTCTAAATGTCCAGTAAGAGCATCCATAACTAAAACAAAAATGATACGGGCTTAAAACCGATCTCTGATGTAATCCAGTTGAAATAAGAAAATATTTGGTTAATCCTCCTTTTCAAACACAAGTAACAGCTGTGACATACATATCCTTAATGACTTGAATATAAGTCATATCAACACCTTCCTTCTTTAGAACTCTTCAAAGGGCTTCTCTAGGAATCTTATGGTATGCCTTTTCTAAATCACTAAAAATCATATGTAGATTATCTTTATTTTCTTTGTACTTCTTTATCAATCCTCTCAATAAATTTATAGCTTCCATAGTAGACATGTCTGACATAAATCTAAACTGATTATGAGAAATATTTGTATCACTTTTTAACCTTTATTCAATTACTTTCTTCGATAATTTTAAAGTATACACATCAACTTAATTCCTTTATAATTTGCGCACTTTTGTGCATCCTCTATTCTTAAAAATGGGGACCATAATATTCTTCTTCACTTCTCAGGCATCTTTGTAGTTTTCAAAATAATATTAAAGAGTTTAGTAAGTCAAGAAGCTCCCAAATCTCCTAAATATTCCCACACTTCGATTGGGTTATTATCAAATCCTACTGATTTTCCACCATTGGTTTTTTTTAAAACCTCATCAAATTCCTTTTTACTAATGAGGCTGTAAAAGAAAACATTTTATTATTATTAACGATATTAAGATTGCTAAGGTCGATCGTGTTTTTAGAAATTTTATTAAAATANTAATATTAAAGAGTTTAGTAAGTCAAGAAGCTCCCAAATCTCCTAAATATTCCCACACTTCGATTGGGTTATCATCAAATCCTACTGATTTTCCACCATTGGTTTTTTTAAAACCTCATCAAATTCCTTTTTACTAATGAGGCTGTAAAAGAAAATATTTTATTATTATTAACGATATTAAGATTGCCAAGGTCGATCGTATTTTTAGAAATTTTATTAAAATGTTTATCAAAATAGCTCACTCACCTATGTTGAATATTTTCTTCTAAGAAAAGTGTTTTTTTGATTTTCATCTTTAATACACTTTACTTTTTTTTTCTTTGTTTAATTGTTTATATATATATATTTCATTTTTTCACTCTCTTTAGTATCTAATATATTATAAAAATCATGAAAAATAGAATTTTTTACCATCACAAATTGTTCTATTAAACTCTGTACGGGTCATTTTATATTTTTCCCAGTTCTGTACGCTTTTATTTTTAACTTAATTTTTATACCATTTCTTATATTTAATTTTTTCTTGTATATTATTATTTCACTATCAATTATTTTTCATGTAGAAACTTTTTTTTATTCTTCAAGCATATCTTTTCACTTGTTTAATAGTGTTGTTACTTTATCTCACATAATTTATTTATTCATGAACATTCCAAATTTTGAAGCTTACTCATAAAAATAATTTTATTCCTCTTTTTTGCGCCCCTATTTATTTTTATGACAGTGATTCCTAGGTTTTTTTATCTTATAACTCTTAACCTTAAAATCCAGAACTAATAATCGATGTTGAGTACTTAAATTTTTACTTGAAATGATCTTATAATCCTTACATTCTCATAATCTCTTCTTCTCGTAAGTAAATTATCAATTTATGTTTTCTTAGATTCATTCTTAAAAGTAATAATATGCTTATCTTTTTTCTTAATTAAGGCATTAGCAATAATAAAATCATTTGCTAAAGCAAAATTTAACATGATTCTACCTTTTTCATTAATCACTCCAAAATCGTAGTCACCATGAATATTTCTAAAATCTTCTACCACTTTACGAACATATCCATTTAAATCTCCTCCAATAATTTTTTTTTTAAGAAGTATCAATGAAAATATGATATTAAATAGGGCGCAATGGAGAAAAGGGAATAGCCGACCCCATGTAATGGGATTGAGGCTTTGTTGTTGTTGTTGTAAGAGGTATCATTTGTATTAATTCTTCTGAGTAATTCCAGAAATTTTCTTTAGAAGATATACCTAAACTTACTTGAGGAGCATAATGTCACAACCTGCCATCTTCAAGGAAATCAGTAAGACAATCTCGAGATGGAAGATTCTAGAAGGAGGAGAGCTATCCAAGCAATTCAAAAAGTTTCCACCTCATTCTAGAGAATGGTCAAAGGATAAACTCAAGAATAATTTAGAAGGATCTAGGGCAATATATGTATATAAAAATAGTAGAGAACTCTCTAGAAACTAGGCTATTCTCATGTAATCTAGAATTTTCCCTTGGGCTTGGAGGGGGCTATAAATAAGAATCCCTCCTCTCATTTGTAACCATCCAATAAAGCTTTCAAGCATTCAAGTGTTGTGTTCTTTCTTTCTTAGTGAAGTCTTCCTTTCTCCAATAGTTCTCTATATTATTCTTCCGAGAGTCTTGTGTGCATACAAGTCCAAGTGTTCTGAGGGTTAAACTGATTTAGTGCCAAGGAAGAGCGCTAAGGCCGCACGGGTGACTAAAGATAAGTTAGTCCATGACAGTTTGTGTCAGAGTCTTGGTTTGAAGGTATGACAAAGAGCGTTAGAGAGCACATGATGGAATCGGAAGCCACTGATGTGGAATCATCTCAACAAGAGTGAGATCGTCAGGAGCAACAAGATCTAGCCGCATCCAAACCACATGGGAGGTCTAAGGAGATCATGCACGACTTTGATTCGAGCCTTGTTCTGGTGGAGGACACAATGAATGGCATGAAGGCCCAGATAGAGGATATTGGCCAAAATGTTGATGGACTAGAAGAGAATATCACAATCCATTCAACGATCAAAGCTATGATGCTCCAACTGGAGGAGTCTTTAAGGGTCTACATGGCAAGTTGAAGAGGATTTGATGGGGAGTTCCAAGAGGTACAAAGAGCTCATGGAGAAGAGAGGAGCGGCGTACGCGCTAACTTGGAGGAAATGCATGGAGACATCTCGCTATGCAAGAGGACATTAACGACACCCACCAACCATCAAACCTTCGAAGCTAAGAGGATTGAAGTTCCAAAACCAAAGAGTTTTGGAGGAGCTAGCAATGCAAAGGAAGTAGATAACTTCTTACGGGGAATTGAGCAATATTTCGGGGCGATGGGGATTACATGTGAAGAAATAAAAGTACAATTTGCAGCTCTTTATGTCTCAGACATCACTATGTTCTGGTGGAGAAGAAAATGAGATATTGAGAAAGGTATGTGCATCATATCCACCTTTGATGACTTCAAAAGAGAGTTAGAGAGACAGTTTTACACTGAGAATGCAGAAGATGAGGCTAGAGCCCAGTTGCGAAGACTCAAGCAAACGAGATCGATTCGAGAATATTTTAAGGAGTTTACTTGCATGGTCCTTGGAATGTTTGACATGTCAAGCAAGGGTAATCTTTGTAAAGCTTCTACCCCAACAGTTCAAAATATTTCGAAAGGTACATAAAGGATTAATTCGAAGATACGAAGGGCCTTTTGAGGTAATGAAGCAAGTGAGAAAGTCTCTTACAAACTCAACCTTTCACCAAAATTAAAGATAAATCTAGTTTTTCTTGTAAGCATGTTGAAGCCTTATCATGAAGACATGGAAGACCCTTTAAGAAGGATTTTCAAGCGAGTGCGTACAACTGTAATCACCTCCTTTAATAAAGAAATTGAATAGATACTTGCAGACAGAGTGATCAGACGATGAGGGGTGCCAAACTACAAAGAGTATCTCATCAAGTGAAAATGATTGCCTAATAGCGAATATAACTTGGAGCATGAAGATGCACTGTGGCAATTTAAGGAAAAGATCCAACAATACTAGAGTGTCACGCACCCCCATCTTCAAGGAAGTTGGTAAAACTACCACGAGATGGAAGATTCTAGAAGGAGGAGAGCTATCCATGCAACTCTAAAAGATTCCACCTCATTCTACAGAATTGTCCAAGGATAAACTCAAGAATAATCTAGAAGGATCAAGGGCCATGTATGTATATAAGAATAGTAGAGAAAACTATAGAAACTAGGCTATTCTCATGTAATCTAGAAGTTTCCTTTGGGCTTGGAGGGGGCTATAAATAGGATTCCCTCCCCCTCATTTGTAACCATCCAAGAAAACTTTCCAAGCATTCAAGTGTTTAATCTTTCTTTCTTAGTGAAGTATTTCTTTCTCCTATACTTCTCTATATTCTTCTTCCAAGAGTGTTATGTGCTTACCAGTCCGAGTGTTGTGAGGGTTAGACTGATTTAGTGCCAAGGAAGAACACTAAGGCCCCACACGGGTGACTAGAGATAAGTTAATCCGTGACAATAAGCACTTATAACATTAAAAATTTTAGTATCAACAATAATCTTAAGGGCTATAATTCTATCTCTAATTCTATTAATTTTCACAATATTATTTTTCAAACTCTTATTGTACACCTACACCATTTCTAGTATGACTCCTACCTGAATACCAAATTTTAAAACCTAAGCTATCAATCTCCTTAGCTTTTCGTCCAACTCATTTAGTTTCTTGCATACAAATTACAATAAACCTGAAGTTCGGGGTTTTCTTGAAAATATTCTGATGAAATAAAATTCTAAAACAAAAGCAATGCATACTATAGCAATTCCTTGCATAGATGCAACAGAGATCCAAATCTAATTTGCTCAAACTGCATCATTCGACTAGCTTGAGTCTGTTCTAAACCATTTCAACTAACCTAGCAATAGTTCATCAAATCAATGCAATCATCATAGCCGCATACAAAATATTTAATTGAAAATTACAAAATAAAATGAAAATTGATATTTAAAGTGGAACTAGTCATTATTTGTTTGGCAGTTCTGTTGAGTATGAACACAAAAGACTCCATTATTTTCTATGTTGAAGGTAGTGAGAGTTTTATGAATGTTCAAGATTATATCTAGTCAGCTTGATTGATATGTAAAACTTGATGTTGCCTTATCCTTATAAAAGTTTCTCTTGCTAGATGCTATTAAAGATGATATGAAAGATGACAAGACAATCTGTATAGCATGACATGAGAGAATGTATTTGCTTATATTTGAATTTAATTGCATATTAAGTTTTGTTTTACCTTATCATTATAGTTCATGGAGGTACAAACATAACAGAAAACTTACTAAATATTGGCTTTACAAAACATTAATGGAATTTTAATGTTCTTTCCATACTATTTAAGCATCGATATGTCCTTTGCAGGAACACTTGGGTCCTTAAGTTCTTCTGGTTCATTATCCCCTCGAATTTCGCTCCCTGATACCTCAGAGATTGTCACCTGGTAAGGCTTTCCTTCTCTTTTATTGGTTGATCCCAGCTTTGAAGGATGAAAATTAATTTTTGTTTTTTCCCCGGTTAGCATTGAATCTATGCATCAATTCCTTGAGTTTTATTCAACATCATTGCAAAATTGCCTCTTCCGTGATCTGTAAATGGTATATACTATTTTTTGTTTGCTTTTATGACCGGGTTCAATCTGACTTGATGCATAAAATCTTTAACTATTTTTTTGTTGCTTTGTTCTGCCATTTTTATTTTGCAACGATATGAACCTTGGACATCTATTTTAGTGAGAAGACGCATTGCCATTTTTCTTGTTGTATTCTTCATGCGCATTTTGTTTTCCTGTTATCTGTTTTGGCTTCAATTTCTCTTCTATTTTGTATATGCTGTTGTGGACACATATTTTATGCCCAATCAGGTTTTAAGCTTTTTTTTCACATCATAATGCACACAACAAAGGCCGTTGATTTTTATTTTTCTGCATTAATAATGTCCAATTTTTTTACTTTTAGTCTCACTAGAACCACANGGTTTTAAGCTTTTTTTTCACATCATAATGCACACAACAAAGGCCGTTGATTTTTATTTTTCTGCATTAATAGTCCAATTTTTTTTACTTTTAGTCTCACTAGAACCATGCATATGATGATGTTGTCTAACATTATGCAACAAAAATGGACATAATTAAGAGGTTCAATGAGTAGTTAAAAGACAATCAAACAATTAGAGAAACACGGGGAAAACAGACTGTAGCCGCTCGCATGATTAACATCAACATGGTACCTGGAAACCATAATCGCGGCCCCATGCAACTAATATGGGAAAATTGGGGTTCCTAAAAGCTTATGATTGATAGTTTTAGTGAAGAATTGCAGTTAATCAATTCTATTGAAGTATGAGTTGAAAACAGAATATGGGCGTATTATTAAATAACAAAATCTTGTTGAGATGTTCAAGTTTATCTGTTCTATGGTGAGCTAATTTGGGTTGTATGACAAACGCAACAATTGCTTTAACCTTACTTACATGCAAAACTTAAACCAAGAGTTGTTAGTCATCACTCATCACAGAAAAAGTTTAATA
>JXCR01050294.1:43636-72854 GCA_002079205.1 Phalaenopsis hybrid cultivar | reverse complement strand
TCTTCTAAAGGCACACATCTTCAAATAATAAGATCCTTTCCTTATTTATATAAAAATGGGTCTTCCCAAAAATAAGTCTTAGCTTCAAATAAAAATTTCCTCTTCAATTGGTATGTCATTCCATAGGTTATAATATCACAGTTCACAATGTCTGCATACCATGGAACATGCCGCTCATTATATTGAACAATTTTTCATCTGGAAAATGTACATTAATCTCTTTTTCAAAATAGAGTGGTTTTTCTAATTCAAGTCTAGATAGATGATCAACAATTTAATTCTCATCTCCCTTCCTATCTATTATTTTAAAATCAAATTTTTGCAAAAGAAGAATCCATTGTATCAATCTAGGTTTTGCATCATTCTTTTTCATTAAATATTTAATAGCAGAATGATATGTATGCACAATACATTTAGTTCCAATCAAGTATGATCTAAATTTATCAAAAACATATATTTTTGCTAATAACTCTTTCTCAGTTGTTGTATAATTAATTTGAACTTCATTAAGAGTTCTACTGCCATAGTAGATAACTTTGAAAATCTTATCATGCTTTTATCCTAAAATAGCTCCAATAGCATAATCACTAGCATTACACATTAATTCAAAAGGTTTTCCCAATCTGGTGCAACAATAATTGGTGCAGTGACTATTTTTTCTTAATAATTCAAAAGCTTTTAGGAACTCTTCATCAAAATTAAAAATTACAACTTTTTCAATTAAATGGTATAGAGACTTAGCAATTTTTTTGAAAGTCTTTAATATATCGCCTGTAGAATCCTGCATGTCCTTAAAAACTCTTAAATTTCTTTACACTTGTTGGGTAAGGTATATTAGCGATCACTTTAATTTTTGTAAGTTCTACTTCCATATCATTTTCTAAAATTTAATATCCCAAAACTATTCCTACTGCTACCATAATCTGGCATTTTTCCCAATTAAGGACTAAATTTTCTTATTCACAGTACTTGAGAACTTTTGATAGATGTTCTAAACATAACTCAAATGAAGTTCCAAACACTGAAAAATCATCCATAAAAACCTCAATCCCTTTTTCAATTAAATCAAAAAAAATAACTGTCATACATATTTGAAATGTAGTAGGTGCATTGAAGAAACCAAAGAGCATTCTTCTAAAAGCAAATATACCATAAGGACTGATAAAAGTCGTTTTCTCTTGATCCTCAGGAGCTATTTATATTTGGTGATAACCAGTATATCCATCCAAGCAACAAAAATATTTATGCCTAGCTTGTCTATCCAGCATCTGATCTAGAAAGGGTAGTGGGAAATGATCTTTTCTTGTGGTGAGATTTAATTTTCTATAATAAATGCATATTCACCACCCTGTAACTTGTCTTGTTTGTATTAACTCATAATGTTCATTCAAAGTCATAGTCACTCCTCCTTTCTTTGGAACGTAGTGAATTGGACTAACCCATGCACTATCTGAAATAGGATAGATAATTGAGCATCTAACCACTTTAAAATTTCTTTCTTAACAACTTCTTTCATAACAGGATTCAATTTCCTTTGAGGATCAGCCCTGGGTTTGCAGTTCTCTTCCATATGAATTTTATGCATACAAAATGAA
This sequence comes from Phalaenopsis hybrid cultivar, assembly GCA_002079205.1. Lineage (NCBI taxonomy): Eukaryota > Viridiplantae > Streptophyta > Magnoliopsida > Asparagales > Orchidaceae > Phalaenopsis > Phalaenopsis hybrid cultivar. Next base: position 71,259 of record JXCR01050294.1, on the reverse strand, counting down.
GGACTAATTCCTTTTATATCAGTAATTGTCCATCCAAATGCTTTCTTATAACTCTTTAAAATTTTTATTAAAATCTCTTCTTCTTCTTGAATTAATTTTGAGGAAATTATAATAGGCAATGTCGAAGAATCACCTAAAAAGAAATACTTCAAATGTTCAGGAAGTAATTTCAACTTAAGCTGGAGAGGTTTTTTAATTGATGGACAAAAAGATGTATCTTTCTCTATAGTGTCCAAAACATAATTTGAATCTTCCTTATATAAAACTTCATATTTATCCAATTTCTCTTCTTGCTCGTGCTCCAACTTCTTAATCTTAGATTTCTCTTCAAAATTTATTTTGAAATGACATTCACTTAAATATCTTATCACATCCATTTTATAGCATTCATCATCTTTACGTTATGCAGGGTACTTCATTGATTTGGAAATATTAAATGTAACTATTTGATCATTACATGCATAGTTAATTCTCCTGTTTGCACATTTATCATTGTTCTTCTTGTGGCTAGGAAAGGTCTCCCCAAAATAATAGGTATCTCTTTATCTTCCTCCATATATAGCATAATGAAATCAGTAGAAAATATAAATTTATCCACTTTCAGTAGGACATCTTCTATAACTCTTTTAGGGTAAGTTATTGATCTATCTGCTAACTGCAGAGTTACAATAGTAGGGGTTATTTCTCCTAATCCTAATCTTTTAAATATTGATAATGATATAAGGTTGATTCTTGCTCCTAAATCACATAAAGCTTTCCCATAAAATTTGTCTCCTATTGTACATGGAATTGTAAAGCCACCGTTATCTTTAAGTTTTTTAGGAAGCTTTTTCTGAATTATAAAACAGCACTCCTCACTAAGTGCAACAGTTTCATTATCTTCAAACTTCCTTTTCTGTTAATAATATCCTTCATAAACTTCACATAGCTTGGCATTTGTTCTAAGGCTTCAATAAATGGAATATTAATTATAAGTTTCTTAAAAATTTTCATAAAATTTGAAAATTTCTTATCCAACCTTTATTGTTGAAGCCTATGAGGAAATGGTGGTAATGGTCTTTCCAAATCAACTTTAAGTGGAGAAATAGGTCTTGCTAAACCTTTCAGAGCATCATCTTTTGGTTTTTTAATCTCTTCTCTCTCTACTTCAGTCTCTTTTTAAACTCTACCTTCCAATTCTCTTCCGCTTCTAAGTTGAATGGATTTTACTTGCACTTTATTTTGGTCTTCTGGATTTACTTCTGTATAACTAGGAAGTGTTCCTTGGGATCTATTACTTAATGAATTTGCTATTTTTCTAAGTTGATTCTCAATATTTTTAATTGTAGCTCCGTGACTTTGTAACAAATTTCTCATTTGTAACCCCACTTCTTCTATAGACAACTTCTTCTCCTAAAATTGTGAATTACTGTTAAAACCTGGAGGATAAGTAGGTCTACAATTACTATTCCCTTTGTTGTTTTAGTTTCCCAATGATTTTACTTGATTTTCCCCCATTGTTGTTATTACCACCCGTAGTATTATTCCAATTAAAATTGGGATGGTTCTTCCAACCTCGGTTATAATAATTTGAATATGGGTTATTCTGTTTGTTATTTATGGCATTCAAAATTTCTAATGATGCTTGAGAATCTACCATTTGGCTTAATAAAATCTCTTTAATAATAGGTATTGGTTGAGAAAAATTCATTCCAAATTGGTCTAACTTCTTTGAAATTGCTGCAACTTGATTTGCTAACATGACAAAAACATCAGTTTCATGAACGCTTGCTACGTTCTTTGGATTCACCCTCTCAGAAAGCCATTGAAAATTATTGGTAGCTATCTTTTCTATTAAAGAATAAGCATCATTAAATGATTTTGACATCAATGAACCACCAGCAGTGGCATCGATAATAGATCTAAGAGATCCAGCTAATCCATTGTAAAATGTTTGAATTATTAACCAATCCTGTATAACATGGTGTGGACATTTTATTAAGAGTTCTTTAAATTGCTCTTTTGCTTCATAAATAGATTCCCCTTTAAACTAACTAAAAGATGTAATATCATTTCTAAGCTTTGTAGTCTTTGATGGTGGAAAATATTTAGCAAGCAATTTATGTGCTAAATCACTCCAAGTTCTGATAGATCCAAGTGACAACGAATGTAACCATATCTTAATCTTATCCCTCAGTGAGAAAGTAAATAATCTAAGTCTTATAGCACCATCTGAAACACCATCATATTTAAATGTAGCATACAATTCTTGAAAGTTGGCAAGATGTAAATTTGGATCTTCAGTCGGTACTCCCCCAAACTGATTATTTGATGTCATTTAGGTTTAAGCTCAAATGAATTAGCCACTATAATAGGTTTTTGAATACTACAATGAAGTTCATCCATCGTAGGATTTGCATAATCTCTTAAAATTCTAAACTCTTCAAATTTTTGATTGTTTTTATTTGCCATTTCTTGAAATTTTCAATAATTTTTAATTTTTAAATTTTTCTAATATTTCTTTATAATTCAGAATCGTAAGGCACAAGCCCTGTGGAATCTGAACTACACATACATTATTATAAAACACATAAGATAAAATAAAACAAAATGAAAAATAGAAACACATAAATAAGAACTTTATATAAAAACGACACTACAATATTCCTAAAATAAATCATAGAATTTAAATAAGACTTACTAAAAATTTTATTATCCAAATACTTCTTTTTGAAATTTTTTTTGCAAATTACTAATATTTTTTTCCTTTCCCGACATTGGCGCTAAAAACTTGATCCAATTTTTCAGTATATAGAGATGTAAAATATGATGTATGCAATTATATTTATAATATTTTAATTTGAGATACTACGCAAGTACACGTATCGATATCAAGTAATATAGAACTTTCTGATTAAGTCTTGAATATTGCACCCACAAGAAGGATTAGTTTTAGATAACAAAATACTTAGCAATATATATTTTTACTCAAACCTAAGATGTTATAATAGAAATAAAAGTTCGATTCTTTTTGTATTTTTTTATCATTGAAAATAAAGTAAGCAACTAATTAACTTAACAAAAATAGTTGCAAGATGATGGAAACATAAGTAATATATATTTTTCCTTATCATAAATCAGTGATACATATAGAAATTTAGTTGTGGAAGTATTCTAAATTTGTTGTGTCAAGTAGGAGCAAAAATATTCTTTACCCTTACTAGAGATGCTATAAAGAACATTGGTTAATCTATAGTTTGAATAGTCTTAAAGACCGGCTAGGCAGGGAAGATACTAGCTCTCACTCTAGAGTTCTTCTTCTCCCTCCACCTAGGGGCTAACATCTTGTATCAAAAACAAAAAATATAAATCAAATTGGGGGCTTTAGCCTGTCAATATTTCATTATTTATTCGCACTCAACCCCATGAACTACATTCTCATTCATGAAATCAATATGGGTGATTCTAACTGTTTGTTAACTTAGACAATACCATCTCGGATCTTACAAGTTTTCACAATAGGTTTTAACATCTTAATTGGCCAAATCAAGAAGTAAATGACATGCTAGGTCTTGAATTATCACAGCTTCTTCCAACATTGAAGTCTAATACTCCACACAAATTTCTTTAAACATTTAATCACTTATCATTTTAAGGAAAAATATAAACAATTTCTCAAAATTCATGGAGAAAACACAACGACACATGAGTTTAAAAGTAGAAATCATGCACACAAACAAGAAAATTAAATTAAAAATTGAGTGTAGTCACAAAGATAAACACTTATCTCAAATTCTCTCCACCAAATGTCTTGAAGTTCCTTTGAATTTTCTTCCTTCTCTCACAATACAAACTAACACTAAAAAAAAAAAGTAAAGTTGGCCAGTGGTGATGGCTATGGGCGATGGCGGCGGTGGTTGTAAATTTTGGTGGTTGGTTGCTGGCCCCTTTCTTTGGAAAATCTAAGTCTTTTCTTATAAAAATTCAAGGAGTGCCTTGGTGTCTCTTCTAGAAATTCTCTCCTCAAAAGCTAATTGAATGAATGTTATCAAGGGTTGCTTCAAAGGCCTCTTGAGCATGAAGTTCGTGGTGCTTAGGTGCCCCAATTCATTTTTGCACCTTTCTTCATTTTTGCTCCAAAGTTGAACCTTCTTCACTTCTTTTAGTATTATCCATCCATTTGATTGTACCTACAAAAAAAACACAGATATCTTTCATTAAAGCGAATATCTCAAAAATAGGTGTAAAACTGTGTACATAAACACTATATATTTTAGGTGTATCATAAACCAAGAACTATATAGGAGGCAACTCATAGTTATCAATGTGGTTTGATTTAGTGTGATTGAGAGTTATGATTGTTAGTGTTGCATTTTGTTTGCTTTAGTGTGAATTGATAAATTTGATTCATGATTGGTAGATGTTTGTATTGTTAGTGGTTTGATTTGATTTTTGTGTGTCATGAGGGAGGTGATTTTTAAACTACTTATTATGGCAAGACTTATATGTTCTTTAATAGTAGTTGGATTGACGAGTCCACTTTGACTCAGGTCTCACCCGGACTTGAGTTTTACAAGAGACATCATGAATTTTTTTAGTGATAGTTCCTTCTAATTTTTGTTAATTCCTTTCTCTGACTTTGTTTTCATTTAGTAGGAGTCATGAACCATTTGATGAGTAACATGTGGATGATCTTACACTATCTTTATAATTGTTATAGGTGCTTAATTAAAGGGATGGTGATTCCTGGGGATGGTGTTCGAGAGCCCATATATTAGGGATAATCGTATCTAGAGGATTAGACTTTATGAAAACATTTAAAAGTACCCAATATATTAATTTAATGATTTTGTTAGAAATTGAAAGTAATTTAGTGAGATGTTATGAGTTAAAGGAAGAATTAACTTCATTTAGCATGTGTGTTGTATTTGTGTTTTATTATTATTATTTTTTTACAACTTTATATAGAACTTAAAGAAAATATTTATATTCCTATGCTGATACCTGTTATGTTAGCTAGACTTTTTCAATTTCATTCTGGCATGCTTAGTTTAGATCTATTATGTGCTACACTTTTCTTATCTTGATGAATACTTATAAATGTTTTTAATAGACATTTGTGGTACTCATAATTTGCGAACTATTTTTCTTCCTGCTTATATTTTCTGTATTAAATGATATACATGTTTAAAATTAATTTCTGGTGCAAGAAGAAAAATAAATTTTAAAATTAGTATACTTCCTTTTAGGTTAATATTATTGCAAGCATGATTTAGTCTAGATTTACTTTCTCCTGTACTCATTCTATCTTGATTACGCATGTATATGAATTTGATAGGAAGTTGTAGTAGCTAGTGATTCAACTTTTACTTTTTTCCCTGCTACATTTTATGGAATTAAGTGCAAAATATTTAAAAATTCAAGTTTAGGAGGAAGAAAAATTTTTAAAACTTAATTTTATTTATCCTCAATAGTCTGTATTTAATTTGATATCACTTTTAAAATGACTTGTGGTATGTGGTGTTACCATTAGGTTACTATAATTTTGATTTTAGGAATGTTAGAAAAATAACATAGTTGAAATCCTATGTGAAGAAACTGTTGTAAAGTTAAGCAATTTTGTAGGAAACTTTAGGAAAATGATTTTGTTATTTATGGTAGAAAGAAGTTAAATATTTGAAAGCTAAGATTCTTAGATTTATACTTAATGAGAATTGAGCCTTTATTGAAACCCTTTTCATACTAATACTTGCAGTTTTAAAAAGTGAGGGAAAGTTTTGATTTTTGGATTTAAAAAGAGGATAGCAAAATTCAAAATTTCCCTACCCAGATATAGTAATCCTCACATAAAAAGAAAAAAAAAAGAGTAAGGATTAAAAAGATCCTGAAAGAAAAGAAAAAGAAAAAAAAAGACAAAAAAAAAGAAAAAGAAAAAGAAAAGTAAAAAAGAAAATATGTGAGGAGAAGCTTGTGGAGAAGTCTAATAAAAAATTGGTTTCACTTAAATCTTTTTAAAAAGAAAAGACTTAGAAACAATCCTAAACTTATTCTTATTTCAAAAAAAGTACTCGTCAAATTGGTATACATAAGGTGCTTAAATTCTTTTTTTAAACTTTCTATGAATCTTTAGTTTGACAAGTTTCAATAACTTTTGAAGTAAATAGAAAATTAGGATTCCTAATTTGAATAAGAGATATTCTTACACTCTAGTCCTTAGTTGATTTGCTAGAATTTCTCTTAAGTTACACTATAACATTTTTAAGACAAAATTACAAGAAACTCTACCGACACCCACTACCTCAAATCAACAAAATTAGTCTTTAAATTTATAGGGTTACTTAAGGATAGGTAAAATTTAAGTTTAGGGGATTTTGACACGTGATCCCAACTGTTTATATGTAAAAGTATAACAATGACTTTAATTATAGTTTTCACTTATATTTCCTTACTTTGCAACAATACCAAAAACTTGATCCTAAAGAAAATAAGAATTTAACTTTCTAATTTATATATATTGGGATACTACGCATGTATACGATTGTTATCAAGTAATATAGGACTTTTTGATTAAGACCTGAATATCAAACCCACTGGAAAATTATGTAATATGTGCTTTTGAACAGCAAACTTTCTATTCTAAAAAGATAATTACTTAAACTACAAATATTTTCTTAGAATTAAAATTCAAATCTTTTTGGTATTTTTGATATTTTGACAGAGTAGTAGCAATTTAAAAAGATAACTTGAGTTTATGTAAAAGAAAAGCACTAAATTTGAAAAATATCTTTGACCTTATCATGAATCAGTAATAAGTATTGGAATTCTGCTGTGAAAGTATGCAAATTGTGTTGTGCCAAATAGGAGCAATTATATTCTTTACACTTACTAGAGATGTTATAAAGAACATTGGTTAATTTAAAGTTTGAATAGTTCTGAAGACCGGTTAGGCAGAGAAGATACTTGCTCTCACTCTAGAGTTCCCTTGATTCCCTCCACCTGAATTCTCGTATCAGAACCTAAAACAATAAACCAAGTTGGGGGCTTTAACCTGTCCCTTTAAAGTCTTTTAACTCTATACCCTTCAATGATTATTTCCCTATTTATTTGCACTAAATCATATGAATTACATTATCATTCCTACAACCTCATCTGATTCTTTCCAATTATTGACCGAGACAATACCAACCCGATTCTTACATGTTCTCACAACAAATTTTAACATCTGGATAGGCCAAATCAAGAAGTAAATGAAGTTCATAGATTTAAATCACAACTTCTTCCAACATTAAAGATCAATACTCTCCACAACTTCCATCCAAACTTTAATTACTTATCAATTTAAGGAGAAAGATAAAGAAAACTACTCAGAATCCATCGATAAAATAAAAATGCACTTTAGTTTAAAAGTAGAAATCATTGTCAACCCAACAAGAAGTCTTGATTAAAACCAAAAGTAGTTTATATCAAAAGATAAAAACTTATCTTAAATCCTCCACCAAACTCCTGAAGTTCTTTTGAATCTCTTCTCTTTTACAACACTCTCAAAATAAACTTAAAACAAAAAGGAGAAAGTAAATTTGTGTGGTGCCTGAAAATCTCTCCAAAACTCTCTCATTTCCAACACTTTTTAGAACTTCCAAGCACTCTCTCCCTCTTCAATCACCCAACTCAAATGTAAAAACTTCCTTTTTTATAAATCTCTAAGAGGTGCCTTGATAACTCTTCAAAATGTGTCTAAATTTGATGTATTCTCCAAAGGAAGCCTCATTTCACAAGTCTTTTAATAATATTTTTGTTCCTAGTGGTCATCACCACCCTCTTTAACCAATAGGTGCCTCAAATACCTCTTCAAAATTTGGCCAAATGAAGAAAATTACCAATTAACTGCCTTTGGCGCTTAAGTGCACGGTATCTGGCGCTTAGGCACGGCCTTGTCTGTTTAACCGGCGCTTATGCGCCGGATCTGGCGATCATGCGCCAAAAAACTTTAGCACAATTTCACCTCTTAGCTCGAAATTTAATCCCTTTTCACTCCTTTTAGCATTTTTCACCTTTTTACTTGTATCTGAAAGACAAACACACAAATACCTTCCATTAAAGTGCAATATCTCAAAAGTAGGTATAAAAATATGTCTTAAAATGTTATATATTTTAGGTGTATCAAAATCCCCCAAACTTAAAATGCTACTTGTCCTCAAGTGACACTTCAATCTTCAAAAACAAAATAATTATGATATGTATATGAGTTTCTTTAGGAGTTACTAAAATTTAGATTTAGAAATATAATAGTCCAATTTAGAAAAAATTATTTAGTAAATGAGACCAACTTAAAGTTTTAGAAATTTTTAATATTAAGAAATATGAAAATATGAGTTCTTATCTAATTTAGAAATATTGTAGATTTTCCAAATTTAGAATTTAGTTCTTTTATTATCTCCACTTAAAAATTTTTATTAAAAATAATTTTACTTACTTTAGAATTTAGTTCTTTTATTATCTCAACTTAAAAATTTTTATTAAGAATAATTTTACTTATTATATTATATCCATAAGCTTAGGAGTTCTCAAGTCTTATACTTTAAAAAGATCAAATGTGGAACAAATTTTTTATTAGGCACTAATCCTCAAGTTTCTCCTCCCTTACATTTTTTTCTTTCTTTTCTTTTCTTTTTCTTTTTAATTTTCATTTTCTTTTTCTTTTTCTTCTTCTTTTTCTTTTTCTTTTTCTTCTTCTTTTTTTTTTCTTTTTCATTTACTTCTTTTTTTTATTTTTCATTTTCTTTTTTTTTTCAGGCAAGGATTACTATATCTAGATAGGTCTTTAATAATTTTGAATTCCACTTCTTCTTTTCTAAAGCAAAGTCTTGATATAAGTCTTTTACTTAATAATATAATAATAGTTTTGAAAATTATTTTTAATAAAATAAATTTTAGTAATAAAAATAAAAGTCTAAATTTCTAAATTTTTTAAAAATACAATTTTTCTTACTAAAGATAGCACACTATATGTAACAGTTTCTACACTAAAAATTTGTAACTAGTTTTTCTTCATTACTCAAAATTTTAACTAAATTTTCTTACTCATTTCTAAAATCAAATTTTTCTTCCCTAATATAACTTCATATACATGATCATTTTTTATTTTCAAATCAAATTCACTTGTAGCACAATGAAAATAAATAAAATTCAAGTTTTGAAAATATTTTTCATCCCCCTAAAACTTAAATTTTTAACAAGATTTATACAGTTTAGCAGCAGATATATATAAGTAGGAATGAAAATTGAAAGAGCATGCTTACAAGAATTTTTATATCCTAAGTATACAAGTATAAAATTAAAAATAGGAGTAAAATATAGACTTCTAAGTAGTGGGTACAAACATAAAAACAAACAAAACACACTAACTTTGATTTCCAGTTTCAACATAAAAATAAACACATTAACAAGATAAAAGAAAAATACAGGGTAGTAGTTTTCTGAAATTCAAGTTTAAGATTTAAAAGTTAATAAGATTTTCAACTTTTTAAAAGTCATAGAAGCAAGTTCAATCCTAAACTAACTAAAACAGTACTCAACATAATAGTAACAATTAATACCCTAAAAATTTAAAACAAAATACTAAAAAAACAAAAACATCACAATATCAACTAAACATAAGTCCAACACACATTTCATAGTCCAAATAAACACATAAATGCAAATTTAGCAAGCCCAGACTACATAGTCCATAACATAATACAAACATAAAAATAAATCTCATAGTCCTACTCCTCATTCTCAGAATCACTGCTATTCCAAATATCTGCAGGCTCATAATCAAGGTATATAGGATATGAAGGAAATTGTACTCCTTGGTTACCCCTAATGAGGCTCTCCAAAGATGAGTGAAATTTCTCTTCATAATCACTTTTCCTTCTATTATACCTATCAATATGATCTGCAAAATGCTCTAAATTTTGAACTTTATCAACTGTATAATTTATATTGTCCATCATCCTCTGTAATAATTGATCTTGTGTCTCAGTAGACTCACCTCTAGAAATAGAAGCACATGAGATAGATGGTTTAGATGTAGCAGTAGCAGAGGTAGAAGCAGCAGACGTCTCATTCCACAACTCTTTGAAAATCCTACTCTCCAGCCAAAAATAGAATGTTCAGAATAAGTCTTCACATTCACCTTTATAGTAGGCTTTAGAGGCAACAATACTTCCTCCCAGCTATCATATTTCACTCCAGCTTGCTCACATAAAGAAAAGATCAAGGAAGCAAATCTCAGACCTGCAGTAGTAACGGCAGTGGCAAAACTGATGATAGTCTGACATGTCAAAGCTCCAATGTTGATGAGCTCTCCTTCTTGGATACAATAATTTAACGTCGCACTCTCTCTGGTAACTTCACTGAGATGATTTGTTGGAAGCAGACGAGCGTGAATAAAATAGTGTCATGCCTTTGAAGGTGCACTTAACTTCGATGTGGGAAAATTGAATCTCCTCTCATTAGTGATTTTCCAGGTCCTCTTCCAACAATCAAATAAGAAATAATATCATCTAGCTCTGTCTCAGTCAAACTATAATTTGCATAAAAACATAAAGTATCCAGTGGCAAATTGTAAAACAAATTGATTACCTCCGGTGAAAAAGGTGTCAACTTTCCTCAAACCATGACTCTATCTTCAGCCTCAGGGAGGTTTGCATAGAACTCCCTAAAAAAAAAATAATTGCAATAGCAAAAAAACAACATAATTGTTCACACTATCGGCGAACGATCAGATCTTCCACAGATCCACCTGGATTCGTAAAACAACGCTCCTAGATAAGCTTTCGTGATTGCAACACATCACTGTACCTATCTTGAGCCTTCAAACTAACAAATTTGCTCGAATCAAAAGGGATATTTCTTTTACTCTTCTTTATTCTTGGTGTCATTCTACAAATCTATAAAATTTCAAAAATAACTTCAAAAATCATGTCTAAACTACTAAACTAACTTTCAAAAGCATAAACTACACTTCCTATATAATTCCCATTGATTTTTCCTCATTTTTCACCATGAATAGTTAATTTTTGAATTCTTCTAATTGTACTCAAAATACATGGTGAAAATCCAAAATTTTTACATAGAAGTAAAGCTCTTATCTTGAGAAATCCGAACCTAGCAAATTTTTCTCAATTCCACCAAGAAATTTCCACTTAATGGTATGCCCTAGCTCTCCAAAATTGCAATTTCGAGAGGTTGAACGTGACAGAAGGACAAAAAATGGCAATTTTTTGCTTAATTTTTCACTTTTAATCGTTTGCAAAATGATTTTCGTGAACCGACGCTTAAGCGCTGATAGATGGCGCTTAGGCACCTGCCTCTAAGATTTCCTCGCGCTTAAGCGCGATATGTGGCGCTTAGGCGCCAGTGCATGACTTTTGAGATTTTTAAATTTAAGTAAAATGTACTATTTGCCTAAGTATACTCAATTCAATTCGAGGCTAAGAATAACACAAATTTTCACACAAAGAAACACATATATTAATTCATAAACTATTACAAATACATGTAATACATAATTCTCACTCTAAATAGTCTTGGACGAGAAAATTTTCTAAATACAAATACCTAACAAACATACACAATTAACACATAATAGTCATAAACACTAAAAACAAAACTTAAACACTATCACACATGAGAATAACGATTTCAGTCACACAAACTTTAACATCGAACTTACTTCCATTCTTCATTTGATGGGACAAACTCCGATCTTTCATTAGTCTCTCTTGGGGCAATCAGAATATAGAGTTGATAAAATGGACAGTGGTGACGTGCTCTGATATTATCTTCTTCAATCCATTTCTGCTTAAGAAACATATTCTTATTTGCTTCCCCTATATAACTAGTATGACTAAATTGCATTTTTAATTATCATCCAATATGCTCAAGATGTGCATGAATCTTAATTACCTTGGTCTCAAGTAAAGACATGATAGACTCAATTTTGTTGATCTTTTCCGAAATTCCTTCAATACTAATGGCTAAGAAATCGTTATACATCTCTTGTGCACTTTAACTAATGGATCTCTTCTCATGGTCTCTTCCTTCTTCTTCAAATCCATCTCCCATGGAGACATTTTCTCTAAATCTCTCTTTCTCTTAGAATTTTAGGGCTAAGAAATATCTGGGGTGAAATTCCTTCACTAAAACCTTCTATTTATAGGCCTAAATCTTTCTAATAACTTCTAGGCACGTCTTGGAACTGCCTTGGCACGTTTTTGCAAACCAATTGGTGGTTAAACCTTCTAGAATCTTAATTTTGCACATGGTTTTTAACAGTCACGTTTAAGCGCGAAATATTGGCGCCTAAGCGCCAGTGCTTAATTTTGCACCAGTCTACTAAAAGTCCAAATTCTCATTCTAACATGTCTATGTCACTAAATAAAGTCTTAAAATCAATACTAACACATAATAGCTCAAAAATACTACCCAATTTTTCTTAATCACACACAAACGACAATCAAAGCAAGAAAAAACACACTGATAATTATGGTTTGCCTCCCACAAAGTGCTTGGTTTTACATTGTGAGCCCTACGTAACTAGTGCTTATTATGGTTGACCCAACATCATTCCCTCGTTAAGTTTATGCTAATCCCCTACAAAATAAGGTTTCAGTATGTGACCATTCACTTTAAACACTTTATCAGTCTTAGGATCTTTAATATCCACAGCTCCACAAGGATAAACTTTTATCACAACAAATGAGCCCATCCACCTGGACTTAAGTTTGCCTGGAAATAATCTTATCCTTGCATTATATAGCAAAACTTGTTTCCTTAGCTTAAAATTTTTAGTAAGATTCCTTCGATCATGCCAAATTTTCATCTTTTCTTTATAAATTTTAGCACTTTCATAAGATTCATTCCTTATCTCTTTAAGCTCATTTAATTGCAATAATATTCTCTCACCAGCATCTTTCAAATTAAAATTAAACTCTTTAATTGCTCAATATGCTTTATGCTCAAGTTCAATTAGTAAGTGACAAGCTTTCCTAAATATTAGCGTATATGGAGACATTCCTATAGAAGTTCTATATGCAATCCTATAAGCCCATAAAGCATAGTCAAGTTTGACTGACCAATCCATTTTTGTTGGATTCATAGATTTTTCCATAATTCTTTTATTTTTCCGATTGGATAATTCAGTCAAACCACTTGTCTAAGGATGAAAAGCAGTAGCAATCCTATGGTTTATATGATGTTTCTTTAATAACTTCTCCATTATAGCATTTTTGAAATGACTTCACCCATCAGTTATGATAACTCTCAGCATCCCAAATCTACAAAATATGTTCATTTTCAAAAACTTTACAGCACTTTAAGCATCACATCGAGGTAAAGCAACAGCTTCCATCCATTTGGATACATAGTCCACTGCTAAAAATATATATAAATTTCCGAAAGATGGTATAAATGGTCCCAAGAAATTTAATCCCCAAAAATCAAATATTTCAACTTCTATCATATAATTGAGTAGCATTTCATTTTCTCTAGAAATATTACCGGCTCGTTGACATCTATCATAAGTTTTGATATAAGAATTAACATCTCTAAAAACAGTAGGCCAATAGAATCCAGATTGTAAAATTTCGTATGATATTTTATCAACACCAAAATGTCCCCCAAAATCAGAATTATGACAATTTTGGATAATTTATAAGTTTCTTCTAATGGTACACATCTTCAAATAATCAGATCATTTCCTTGTTTATATAAAAATGGGTCATCCTAAAAATAAGACTTAGCTTCAAAAGTAAATTTCCTCTTTTGTTGGTATGTCATTCCATAGGGTATGATATCACTAACAAGAAAGTTCACAATGTCGGCACACCATGGAACACGTCACTCATTAATATTGAATAATTTTTCATCTAAAAAATATTCATTAATTTCTTTTTCAAAATAGAGTGGTTTTTCTAACCCAAGTCTGGACAAATGATCAGCAATTTGATTTTTAGTTTCTTTTCGCTCTACTATTTCAAAATCAAATTCTTGCAAAAGAAGAATCCATCTTATAAGTCTAGGTTTAGCATACTTCTTTTTCATTAGGAACTTAATAGCAGAATGATCTGTATGCACTACACAATGAGTTCCAATTAAATATGAACTAAATTTATTAAAGGCATATACTATTGCTAACAACTCTTTTTTCGTTGTGGTATAATTAATTTGAGTTTCATTAAGAGTTTTACTAGCATAGTAAATTACTTTGAAATTTTATCATATTTTTGTCCTAAAACGGCTCCAATAGCATAATCACTAGCATCACACATCAATTCAAAAGGTTTTCCCCAATCTGGTGAAATTAGTGTAGTGATTAATTTTTCTTTTAATAACTTAAAAGTTTTTAGGCACTCTTCATCAAAATTAAAAATTGCATCTTTCTCCAGTAAATGGAATAAAGGCTTAGCAATTTTTGAAAAGTCTTTAATATATCGCATGTAGAATCCAACATATCCTAAAAAACTCCTAATTTCCCTTACATTCATTGGATAAGGTAAATTAACGATTACTTTAATTTTAGCAGGATCTACTTCCATACCATTTTCTGATATTTGATGTCATAATACAATTCCTCATGCTACCATAAATTGGTTTTTTCCCAATTAAGGACTAAATTTGTTTCTTCACAGTGCTTAAGAACTTTAGATAAATGTTTTAAGTATTTTCTGATATTTGATGTCCTAATACAATTCCTCCTGCTACCATAAATTGGCATTTTTTAATTAAGGACTAAATTTGTTTCTTCACAGTGCTTAAGAACTTTAGATAAATGTTCTAAACATGAGTCAAATGAAGTTCCAAATCACTGAAAAGCTTAAGAACTTCAGAAATGAAGTTCCAAACACTGAAAAGTCATCCATGAATACTTCAATCCCTTTTTCAATTAAATTCTAAATTTGTTTCTTCACAGCGCTTAAGAACTTTAGATAAATGATCTAAACATGAGTCAAATGATTTCCAAATCACTGAAAAGTCTAAACATAAGTCAAATGAAGTTCCAAACACTGAAAAATCATCCATAAATACTTCAATCCCATTTTCAATTAAATCACAAAAAATTACCATCATACATCTTTGAAATGTAGCAGGGGAATTACATAAACAAAAGGGCATTCTTATAAAATTAAAAGTACCATAAGGACTGGTAAATGTTATTTTCTCTTGATCCTCAGAAGTTATTTGCATTTAGTGATAACCAGTATATCCATCCAGAAAATAAAAGTATTTATGCCCAGCTAGTCTAACCAGCATTTGATCTAGATAGATAAGTGGAAAATGGTCTTTCCTAGTGGCAAGCTTTAATTTTCTATAATCAATGCATATTCGCCGCCCTATAACTTGTTTAGTAGGTATTAACTCATTATGTTCATTAACAATCACAGTTATTCCTCCTTTCTTCGGAACGCAGTGAATTGGACTAACACAAGCATCATCTGAAACAGGATAGATAATTTCAGCATCTAACCACTTTAAAATTTCTTACTTTAGAACTTCTTTCATAACAGGATTCAATCTCCTTTGAGGATTAGCCCTGGGTTTGCAGTTCTCTTTCAAATGAATTCTATGCATACAAATTGAACTGATTCCTTTAATATCAGCAATTGTCCATCCGAAGGCTTTCTTAAACTTTTTTAGAATTTTCATCAATCTTTCTTCTTATTTCATCGTTAATTTTGAGGAAATTATAACAGGTAAAGTAGAGGAATCTCTTAAAAAGGCATATTTTAAATGATCAAGAAGTAACTTCAACTCAATTTTTGGAGGTTTTTCAATTGATGGATAAAATGATTTATCTTTGTCTATCGTGTCAAGAATTTCAAAATTTTCTCGAACATAGTTTGAATCTTTGTTAAAAAAATCTTCACATTGATATAATTATTCTTCTTTCTCGTGTTCCAAATCTTGTACTTTAGTTTTTTCTTCATAATTAGTTCTAAAATGGCATTCACTCAGATATTTTATAGCATCCATTCTATAACATTCATCATCTTTACCTGTTGCAGGATATTTCATTAATCTTGAAATGTTAAAAGTAATAGTTTAATCATTTACGTACATTGTTAATTCCCCTTTTTTGCACATCTATCATTGCTCTTCCTGTGGCTGGGAACGATCTCCCCAAAATGATAGGTATCTCTTTATCTTCCTCCTTATCTAGTACAATGAAATCAACAGAAAAGATAAATTGATCTGCTTTCACTAGGACATCTTCTATAACTCTTTTAGGGTATGTTATCGAACAATCTGCTAACTACAGAGTTACAGTAGTAGGGTTATTTCTCCTAATTCTAATCTGGTTAATATTGATAATGACATAAAGTTAATGGTTGCACCTAAATCACATAAAGCTTTCCCATAAAATCTACCTCCTATTGCATATGGAATTGTAAAGCTACCAGGATCTTTAAGTTTTTCAGGAAGCTTCTTCTGAATTATAGCAGTATACTCCTCACTAAATACAAAAATCTTATTATCTTTAAACTTCCTTTTCCTCTTGAGAATATCCTTCATAAATTTTACATAACTTGGCATTTGTTCTAAGGCTTTTACTAATAGGAATATTAATTATAAGCTTCTTAAATATTTCCAGAAATTTTGAAAATTGCTTATCCAACTTTTGTTGACAATATTAATTGTAAGCTTCTTAAAAATTTCCAAAAATTTTGAAAATTGCTTATCCAACTTCTGTTGGCAAAGTCTCTGGGGAAATGGAGGTTGTGGTTTTTCTAAGTTAACTTTAAGTGGAGAAATAAGTCATTCAGAAAATTTTGGAGAATCCTCTTTTAATTCTTCAATTCTTCTCTCTGTACTTCAGTTTCTTTTTTAATCCTACCTTCCAACTCTCTTCCGCTTCTAAGTTGAACGGGTCTTACTTGCTCTTTATTCTGTTCTTTCGGATTTATTTCAGTATTGCTAGGAAGTATTCCTTGGGATCAATTACTTAATTAATTTGTGATTTGTCCAAGTTGATTCTCAATATTTCTAATTTTAGCTCCTTCACTGTGTAACTGATTTCTCATTTCTAACACCACTTCTTCTATAGAAAACTTCTTCTCCTTAAATTGTGTATTATTATTGAAACCTAGAGGATAAGTAGATCTATAAGTATTATTCCCTTGGTTGTTCCAGTTTCCCAATGGGTTTTCTTGATTGTTCCCCCATTCCTGATTATTATCACCCGTAGTTTTATTCCATTTAAAGTTGGGATGGTTCTTCCAACTTGGGTTATAATAATTTGCATATGGGTTATTCTACTTATTATTTCTGGCATTCAAGGTTTCTAATGATGTTTGAGAATCTAACATTTAGCCTAATGAATTCTCTTCAATCATGGAAATTGGTTGAGAAAAATTCATTCTAAATTAGTCTAACTTTTTTGAAATTACAGCAACTTGATTTGCTAACATAGTAAATGCTTCAGATTCATGAATATTGGCTACTTTCTTTGGACTCACCCTCTCAGAAGGTCATTAAAAATTATTGGTAGTCATTTCTTCAATTAAAGCATAAGCGTCATAAAATGGTTTGACATCAATAAATCACCAGTAGCGGCATCGATAATAGATCTAAGAAGTCCAACTAATCCATTACAAAAGGTTTGAATTATTAACCAATCTAGTATAACATGGTGTGGACACTTTATTAAGAGTTCTTTAAGTTGTTTTCATGCTTTATAAAATAGATTCCCCTTCAAACTGATTAAAAGATGTAATATCATTTCTAAGCTTCACAGTTTTTATGGAGATTCCCCTTCAAACTGATTAAAAGATGTAATATCATTTCTAAGTTTTGCAGTTTTTTATGGTAGAAAATATTTAGCTAGGAATTTTTGTGCTAAATCACCCCAAGTTCTGATAGATCTAGGTGCTAACAAGTTCAACCACATCTTAGCTTTATCCCTCAGTTAGAAAAAAATAACCTAAGTCTTATGGCATCATCTGATACACCATCATATTTAAATGTAGCGCACAATTTTTGAAAATTGGCAAGATGTAAATTTGGATCTTCAGCTGATGATCCCCAAATTGATTATTTGATACCATTTAGATAATAACAGCTTTAAGTTCAAATGAATTAGCTACTACAGTATGTTTTTGAATACTACAATGATTGGCATAATCTCACAAAGGTTGAAATTCTTGATGAATTTCAGCATTTTGATCATTTTGGTTTGCCATCTCTGTTAGTCTTTTACATTTTCAAGATTTTTAATTTTTTGTTTTTTATTTTTCTAATGTTTTTTAACAGTTCTTTCTAAATCAGAATCGTAGGGCACTAGTCCTTCAGAACCTAAACTACACATACACTAATATAAAATAAAATACAATAAAACATGCACAAAAAAAGATAAAATAATTTTTAAAGTTTAAATAAGATTTTCTAAAAATAGATATTTGCTTTTCAATCAATCTTCTTAATAAAAATTTTCCCAGCAACGACGCAAAAAACTTCATCCTGACTGTCTATATGCAACAAAATAATAATGACTTAATTATAGTTTTCACTTATATTCCCTTACTTTGCAACAGTACCAAGAACTTGATCCTGAAGAAAATAAGAATTTAACTTTTTTAATTTATATATATTAGGATACTACGCAAGTATACATATCGTTATCAAGTAATATATGACATTTTGATTAAGACCTGAATATCAAACCCACAAGAAAATTATGCAATATGCACTTTTGACATCAAACTTTTTATTCTAAAAAGATAATTACTTAAGCTACAAATATTTTGGCAGTATTAAAATTCAAATCTTTTTGGTATTTTTGATATTTTGACATAACAGTAACAATTTAAAAAGATAACTTGAATTTATTTAAAAGAAAAGCACTAAATTTGAAAGTATCTTTCTCCTTTTCATGAATCAGTAATAAGTATAAGAATTATGTTGTGGAAGTATGCAAATTATGTTATGCCAAATAGAAGCAATTATATTCTTTGCACTTAATAGAGATTCTATAAAGAACATTGCCTAATTTAAAGTTTGAATAGTTCTGAAGACTAGCTTGGCAGAGAAGATACCAGCTCTCACTCTAGAGTTCCCTCGATTCGCTCCACTTGAGGGCTAACATCTCGTATCAGAAACTAACATAATAAACCAAGTTGGGGGCTCTAACTTGTTATTTTAAAGTCCTCTAAATCTACACCCTTCAATGATTATTTTCTTATTTATTTGCACTAAATAATATGAATTACATTCTCAGTCATACAACCTCATCTGCTTCTTTTATTTATTTTCAATCAATCATATGAACTACATTCTCATTCATACAACCTCATGTGATTCTTTCTAATTTGTTGAATAATCATATGAACTACATTCCCATTCATACAACCTCATGTGATTCTTTCCAATTGTTGACTGAGAATTATTTGCACTAAATCATATGAAGTACATTCTCATTCATACAACCTCATGTGATTCTTTCCAGTTGTTGACTGAGACAATACCAGTATCATATGAACTACATTCTCATTCATACAACCTCATGTGATTCTTTCCAAATGTTGACTGAGACAATACCAGCCCGGTTCTTACATGTTCTCACAACAAATTTTAACATTTGGAAGACTGAGACAATACCAGCTCGGTTCTTACATGTTCTCACAACAAATTTTAACATCTGGATTGGCCAAACCAAGAAGTAAATGAAGTGATTTGTTTGCACTTAATCATATGAATTACATTCTCATTCATACAACCTCATGTGATTCTTTCCAATTATTGATACTTTCAATCATATGAACTACATTCTCATTCATACAACCTCATGTGATTCTTTCTAATTTGTTGACTGAGACAATACCAGCCCGGTTCTTACATGTTCTCACAACAAATTTTAACATTTGGAAGACTGAGACAATACCAGCTATTACATTCTCACTCATACAACCTCATGTGATTCTTTCCAATTGTTGACTGAGACAATATCAGTCTATGAACTACATTCTCATTCATATAACCTCATGTGCTTCTTTCCAATTGTTGACAATGACAATGTCGGCTCATTACATTCTCATTCATACAACCTCATGTGATTCTTTCCAATTGTTGACTGAGACAATACAAGTCTGACTTACATGTTCTCACAACAAATTTTAACATTTGGATAGGCCAAATCAAGAAGTAAATGAAGTTCATTGATTTAAATTCTTCACAACTTTTTCCAACATTAAAGATCAATACTCTCCACAACTTCCATCCAAAACTTAATTACCCAACTTCTTCCAACATTAAAGATCAATACTCTCCACAACTTCCATCCAAACTTTAATTACTTTTCATTTTAAGGAGAAAGATAAGGAAAACTACTCAGAATCCATGGAGAAAATAAAAACACACTTTAGTTTAAATGTAGAAATCATTGTCAAACAAATAAGAAGTTTTGATTAAAACCAAAAGTATTTTAAAACAAAAGATAAGAACTTATCTCAAATCCTCCACCAAACTCTAAAAGTTTCTTTGAATCTCATCTCTTTTACAACACTCTCAAAATAAACTAAGAACAAAAAGGATAAAGTAAATTTGTGTGGTGCCTAAAAATCTCTCCAAAACTCTCTCCTTCCCAACACTTTGCAGAACTTCCAAGCACTCTCTCTGTCTTCAAACACCCACCTCAAATTTAAAAACTTCCTTCTTTTATAAATCTCTAAGAGGTGCCTTAATAACTCTTCAAAATGTGTTTGAATTCAATGTATTCTCCAAAGGATGCCTCCATTCACAAGTCTTTTATTAATATTTTTGTTCCTAGTGGTCATAACCACCCTCTTTAGCCAATAAGTACCTCAAATACCTCTTCAAAATTTGGCTAAATGAAGAAAACCGCCAAATAACTGCCTCTGGCGCTTAAGCGCGGGGCATCTGACGCTTAGGCATGGCCTTCTCTGTATAACAGGCGCTTAAGCGCCGGATCTGGCTCTCAAGCGCCAAAAAACTTTAGCACAATTTTCACCTCTTAGCTCCAAATTTGATCCTTTTTCACTCCTTTTAGCATTTTTCACCTTTTTACTTGTATCTAAAAGAAAAACACACAAATACCTTCCATTAAAGCACAATATCTCAAAAAATAAGTATAAAAATGTGTCTAAAAACACTATATATTTTAGGAGTATCAACAAGCCTAAAAGTTACCTACTTTTTCATATATATTTTATGCTCATTTTTAATAATATTACGCTTTAAAGAAAGACATTTTACATGTCTTTTTCTTCAAGTACAAGAAATGAACTTTTGGTGAAAATGAAGGAAAAATAGAGCAATTTTGAGTAAAAATAATCAGGAAAGAAGATTCTGACTTGGCACATTTCAATGTCTTTCTATGCTTAATCGCCTTTACATTTCTAACATGTTTTTGAAATGAAATTACACTTTAAAAAAATGTTATTTTCAGGCTTATTTTGCAGGTATATTTGTTAGGAACCGAACGCAACCTAAATGGGGTGAAATGGTGCTAAATGGGGCGAAACGGTGGAGTTATTGTAGGGTGGTGCTAGTGATGCCAAAATTGGCTCCAGATGTGCCAGAATCCAGAGAAAAGGTGTCACAGGCACAAAAAATTGAGCCAAAGGTGCCAGAAACTGATGTTGGAGGCGCCTGAGACAGTTATGGATAGATTTTTGGTAGTTTTTGACTATTTTGATGTTTTAGAAGGCTTTAAGTGAATTAAACGCCCCATGGAGTGGTTCAATGAATTTAGATAGTTAGGAAAGGCTCTTGAATGAAGAGATATGTCTTTTGAATGAAGAGATTTGTCTCTTGGAATAAAAAGATGTGTCTTTTATAAAAAAGAAGAAATTTTGTGTTACTTTAAAATAGAGGGGCTTGAGCCTCTCATAGTTGGTTTGTGTGTGTGTGTGTGTGTGTGGGTGTGTACAAGGCGAAAATCAAGAGGAATGTTTAGAGATGTTAGAATAGGAGTAGAAATGTAAGTTTCTACCTTTTTAGGAGAGATTGGAGAGAGAATTTTGAGAGAATTTGTAAGGAATTGTACTAGCATTGCATGGATCAACGGGAGACTTTGTGGGAGAGATCTTCATCTTTCTTTCAAAAGGAAAAAGTTAAGTATTATATTCTTAATTGTCTTATGATTTTGTAAATACTTATCTAGTAGATTTACTTTGATGTAATGAATTTTTCCTTTATGTTTTCTTTGTGCTTTGTGAGTAGTTTTTCTTACTCTTTCTTGTTTGGAAATAGTTGCATGAGAAAACTATGCAATTGTTTTCATTTTACTTTTCTTTTGCAATGAGTAGGATTTATGTGTAGGATTTTGGGATGCATGTTAGTATGTTTTGTAATTATAAATGTGATGGTTTTTACTTGAACTTCATTTACATTGCAATTTAGGCTTGTTGTAATGTTAAAATTTGTTGAGAAATATAAGATCCGAAAGGGCTATGCTTTCTACAAAAAAGTAGGAACCACATTCAATTTCATGGATGAGAATGTAGTCCATGGGGTTGAGTGCAAATAAATAGGGAAATATTCTTTGATGGGCGTAGAATTGGAGGGGTGATAGACTAAAATAACTAATTTGGTCCAGTTGCTTGGAAACTAAAGCAAGAATGTTAGCCCATAGGTGAGGTAGAAGTGGAACCTCTGGAGTGGTAGCTAGCATCCTCTCAACGTAACCACGAATTTAGGGACTACACTCTATATTAGTCAATATTTTTTATGCACTCTCAAAGGGTAAAGAGTAGGATTGCTCCTATTTGGCACATATAGTATTTAATGTATCTCATTCATGTACAATATCCAATTCACTACATAAGAATAATACCTTTTAACATCTCAAAATTCTCCAAACAAATTCATCCAGAAAGAGTTGTCTTTAAAATTAATATTTTCATTTAGGAGAGTTGTTTGCTATTTTAAACTTAAGACTTACCTTTAGGAGTACTTGTTAGAAAAACCACTTAAATTGACCTTCCAAACTAAGGACTGATAGTAGTAAACTAGAATTAGCTTAAGGGATTTCTTACATCGCTTCTCTGTGCGATATATACTGGGGTTTTTAAGGAGAACCTTATATTACTTGAAGTGATACGTGCACTTGCATAGAACCACTAGTGTGTGAAATATTTTATATATTTTATAACATACAATATTTAATGTATCCCACTCTTATACATTATCCAATTCACTACATAAGAATAATACTTTTTAACATCTCAAAATTCTCCAAACCAATTCATCTAGAAAGAGTTATCTTTAAAATTAATATTTTCATTTAAGAGTAGTTGTTTGCTATTTTAAACTTAAGACTTACCTTTAGGAGTACTTGTTAGAAAAACCACTTAAATCAACCTTCCAAACTAAGCACTGATAGTAGTATACTAGAATTAGCCTAAGGGATTTCTTACCTTGCTTCTCTGTGGGATATAGTTGTGTAAAAATTATATAGTTGACTCTGCTATGCAATGGTGCCAAAATCTTGATGCAATATTTTATGAATAAGAAATCTAAGCAATTAATATTGGGATTCTACTCAAGTATACTGTCGGCGCTATTTTTGGTTGGACTTGCCCTTAAGAAGCTGTCGGTCACCGGAATCAAAATCTCGTCGCCCGCTTCGGAAGAACATTTTAATTTACATATATATTTAGTTTTAGAAAAATATGAAATCAAACTGACCCCATATTTTTCATAGTTTAAATGAAAGAGCGTTGTACCTCAAATCCTATATTTATCCAGAAGGATAAACACAAGACTTGAGGAGGAGGCTCGATCAAATAAACTAATGAATATATATGACATCTTTTTAGTCTGCGAAACATCTGTATTTGCCGATAAGTTTCCCTATTTAATATAAAGAATTAAATAGGGTTTATATTAAGATGGGTTCGGACATGCTTCCTATAAGGGCAAGCCCCTATAGTTAATTACATCTTAAATGACCAAAGTCACTTAAGAAAATGCTCTATAAAAATCAGGAAATATTATCATTAAAGAGTTCCAACGAATAGGACTTTTCAATGAGATCGGACATAGAGGTGTGAAAGGGGATTGGTTCAAATTTGGAACATTTTGTTGTAGAGTCCAAAGAAGAAAGAACTAGAGGATGTCATGGATTCAGAGGAGAACCCCGGTGACTTCCCAAGCTATCCTAATGTTTGGCTTCAGTTTCGAGGAGAAATATTTAGGTGTTTCATCCTGCGAATTTTATTAGTTAGGGCTTACATTCATGTGAAACTATCACACAAATAGCTTGGAAGATGTGAGGATTTAGGTTATGACAAACAAGAACCTCAAAATACTAAGATGATTTAGGGCTTATATTGTATAGCAGGGCTACGTAAAGACCTAAAATAAGGTGAGGATTTACGTTGCATAAGCAAGCAACCTCGAAGTCCTATGGCTTTGTTGTTTAAGTCTAAGGAAGGAAGATTGGTTTAGCTGGGGAAGACAGGTTTTACTGTTGAAGATGTCTGTGCTGCCTACCATGTTAGCTCCAAGCTCCTTACCGCAATGAGTTTGAGTTTTACAGTGTGTCAAGTTATGATGTTAAATCAGGTGGCCCTATGGTTGAAGTTCTTTAAATTTTATGGGGGCATATTAATACTGATTAGAGCGACACTGGTTCGGACCCAACAGTTCCCTCATTCTCCACCACTATTTTCTATTGGATTCACTTAGTCCAAATCAATTTACTAAACTCAACTTAATGAGTTCCATAATTTCATTTAGACCGTAGGAAGCCTCATTAACAACCGTAGGTTACCTCCTCCGAGGGTTCCCAATCATCCGATAGAGATGTCTTAATTTGGTTGAAGTTGTAGTTTTATGTGATGTTTGTGATTAAATTTTTAGTTATTTTATAGTTTGAATGTTGTGGCGGTGAATTTTATCTTGGTTAATTTTAGTTTTAGTTTTGATTTTGATTTTGTGGCTATCCTGATAGTTTTAGTTTCCATGTATGGCGACATCGTTGTTTAGCATGTGAATTTGTGTAAGCATAAAAGTAAAAGAAAGATGACGTTGAAAACTGTAAAAGCGTACCTGACGAGTCTTCTCGTTCCATCACCTAAAACTTAAAATGCATGTGAGGGCAGTTCATGTAGAGGAAAAAAAAAGTAAGGTTTTGGTAGTTTTCCTAACCCTATGTCATATCTTGGTGGGTACTTAAGAGTTTAATTAAGGATGATTTTGTCAAGCAAAACATATTAAGTTTAGTAGATCTCCGAGGTATCCAACAGATGTAGAGAAAGAAGCAGGTTCGTGCTACTCTCTCGCTGCCTGGTTGAAGATCTCGAGTTTTTTTAAGCTTATTATGTTGCTTAATAATTCATCATATAAAACACCCTAATGCTCAATGAACATTGATGTATCAATTATCCTTAAGAATAGGGTAATTATCATATGTAATTTAAATTTGAATATTATGTGGGTGAAGACTCTTAAATAGGCAAGTTAGTGTTATTGGAACACTTAACAAAATTTTGGTTATAGTTGGGCTTGTAGTGTTTGAAAGGCGTTTTAATTTTAAATGATGTTTACTTTTCTAATCCTTATTTAAACGAAACTTGATTTAGCCTAAGTCACTACTAAGCCCTTAAGACCTAGGTGAGTGTCTTAATTAGTTTTGAAAAGGTTAAGCTTTTGGTGGTCATGATTCATGATTTAAATTTTATTTGAAATCAAATGGAGGTATTAAATTGATTAATTGTTGACTTCAAAAGTCATACCTCTGAGTCCTGGGTTCATTTTATTTTAATAAACTTTCAAATTTTAATAATTTAGAAATTTATTAACTTATCTTTTTCAATTAAGAAAGTGAGGCTGGTTTCTACCAATTAACCCCTTGTGTTTCAAACATCCAAATTAAGGTCAGAGGATACCCATTTCCCTCCTTGAATTAAGCCTAAATGTTAATTAAGGCTAAATTTCCAAAATTACAAATTTGCCCCTAAGGCTCTAACACTTCATAAATTGTCAAATTCAATTCAAATGACTTTGAAATTTTTCTCCTACCTCATTCATGGGTCATTTAAAACATGAGAGGAGAAAATGTGATTTTTCAAAAATAATTTATTTCATATAATTATTTTCATGCAAAAATAGGTTTTTTCAAAGAAAATACCTAACTTAACCAAGGTAAATCCTAATCTCCTAAAATTTTTACTAGAGGTAGGTTTAGATCAAAGAAACCTTTAGACCAAATTTCATGATTTTTTGAATTTAACTTGAATTTTAAGAATTATTTTAAATTTTGGGGTATTTATTAAATAGAAAATATTTCAATATGGGAAAATTAAGTTTTGTATTTTTTAAAAGTCCTCCTAAGGTCAGAAAACTCAAAGGAGAAGATTTTAGATTTTTCCAAATTTTATTTGATTTATTGGAATTATTTGAGTGAAAACTCATTTTTAGCTTTTAAAAATTATTTTTAAGCTTTGAAATTCACTTTCTTTATTTAGAAAATCACGAAAAACATTCTAATTGTTCCTAAGTTCTTAAGAAGCAATTTAGAACATTTCCATGAGTTTTATTATTTTTGCGATTTTTAGGGATTTTTAATTATTTAAATTTTTAAAATAGGCTAAAAATCAAGTTTTTATTTTAAATATCATTTTATTTTTAGAAAAAACCTATAATCACAGAGAACTCAAAAAATAAGTTTTTATAATTTTTTGAGTTATATTTTGATTTTTTAAAAAAATTATTTAAGTGCCAAAAAAGATATTTAACTTGAAAAATCAATTAAGGTCATCAAATGGACTCAAAATGCTTTGAAATTTTTATGGGGAGTTCTCTAGATCTTAAATAATAGTGGCGATCAAAAATCAAGTCATTTTATTTTTTGTATTTTCCAAAATTAATTATCTTAGTGATTTAGGGTTTGTGAGGATTAGGTGCATCTTAAATGACTTGACTCATGAGAAATTTTCTTGAGGGTTCTCTGGTCATAGTAAGCCTTCCAAAATTTTCCTGGATTTTTCTAAGCAACATGCTAATTTCCATGATTATTTTAAGCAAATAATGTGTATAAACTTGAAAAATATGTATCTCTGTCTAGGGGCCTCTTCTAACTTTGAAAAAATCAGAGAATATTCCCCTTGACAAAGACTACAACATTGCAAAAATTTACGCTATGGTGATAAGTCTACATTCATGGAGAGTTAAAATACTCCTAACACTTATTAATTTTTTAAAAATAAAGTATTCATCAAATTGACATAAATTTTAATCCACATTATTTTCCTCTATTCACTGAGTAGGTGGGTATTTTTATTTTATTTTTTTTATTTTTGTACATAAATTTATGTATTTTTGAAGTTTTGGGGATTAAATAAATAAGAAAAAGCCCCTATTTTTCTACTTATACATGTCAACCTTGTACGGGTCGAACAGGCCATGTGTCGTTGCCTGATTAGGAGCCGCCAGCCAGCTCATCTCCGCCTCTATCGGACGGCGCTCCGTCCGATGCGATCAGGGCCGCCCAATCGATACACGCTCGATCTGATGGTCACGGGTCATCGTCCCAAATGAACTGGACCCAAAAACTGTCCATTTTAAAATGCTAATATCTCACTTGATTCTCAATGAAATTGAGTGCAGTTTTTTTTTAAATGCTCTTCTTGACTAGTCAA
>JXCR01050294.1:11776-30552 GCA_002079205.1 Phalaenopsis hybrid cultivar | reverse complement strand
AGGGTCCGACCTCAAATGTAAAGAATCAGAAAGTTAGGACTGACTCAAGAATGAGAATTGAAATGTAGGTCAATTCTCCAAAGAAGGTGTCGGAATATAGGGTCTGACCTCAAATGTAAAGAATCAGAAAGTTAGGACCAATTCAAGAATGATAATTGAAATGTAGANCAAAACAGGAGGTGTCATTAAATATTGTTTAACGTCCTCAAAGGCTCGCTGGCATTTCTCTTCCCAAATAAAATTGGCATCCTTTTTTATTAATGCCGATAAAGGCTGACACCTACCTGAGAGATTAGAAATAAAGCGTCTCAGATATGCCAACTTTTCCTGGAAGAAACGTAGTTGTTTCAAGGTCTTAGGGGGAGGCATTTCCAAGATAGCTTTAATCTTATCCGGGTCAATCTCGATTCCCCGATGACGGACAATGAATCATAGAAATTTCCCGGAGGTAACGCCAAAGGAGCACTTTAAGGGATTCATTTTAAGGTCATATCGTCGTAACCGTTCAAACACAATCCTCAAATCGTACAAATGGTTTATTTTTTGTAAGGTCATATCGTCGTAACCGTTCAAACACAATCCTCAAATCGTACAAATGATCTATTTTTTGTTTACTTTTGATGACCAGATCATCCATGTAGCATTCTACTTGATTGTGAATGAGGTCGTCAAAGATCTTCGTCATTGCACGCTGATATGTCGCTCCGGCGTTCTTTAGGCCGAAAGACATCACTGTGTAGCAGAAGATTCCAATAGGCATCCTGAAAGCTGTAAGTGCTGCGTCCTCGGGAGCCATCTTAATTTGGTTATACCTCGACGATCCAATGAAGGAGAAAATTTCATGTGTCGAAGCGATGTCCACCATCATTTCTGGTATAGGTAGTGGAAAGAGAAAATTTCATGTGTTGAAGCGATGTCCACCATCATCTCCGGTATAGGTAGTGGGAACTCATGTGAAAATTTCATGTGTTGAAGCGATGTCCACCATCATTTCTGGTATAGGTAGTGGGAACTCGTATTTTGGACATGCCTTGTTCAAATCTCTGAAGTCGATGNGTTCAAATTTGGAACATTTTATTGTAGAATCCAAAGGAAGGAAGAACTAGGGGATGTCATGGATCCAGATGAGAACCTCGGTGACTTCCTAAGCTATCCTAATGTTTGGCTTCAGTTTTGAGGAGAAATATTTAGGTGTTTCATCTTGCCAATTTTATTATTTTAGGGCTTACAATTGTGTGAAATGATCACACAAATAACCTAGAATATGTGAGGATTTAGATCGTGACAAATCATTCGTGTGAAATGATCACACAAATAACCTGGAAAATGTGAGGATTTAGGTCGTGACAAACGACACCTCGGAATCCTAAGACGAGTTAGGGCTTATATTGTATAGTAGGGCTATGCAAAGGCCTAATGATAAGGTGAGGATTTACGTTGCATAAGCAAGCAATCTCAATGTCCTATGGCTTTGTTGTTTAAGTCTAAGGAAGGAAGATTGATTTAGCCGAGGAAGACAGTTTTTGCTGTTGAAGATGGTCGTGCTACCCACCATGCTAGCTCCAAGCTCCTACCGCGATGAGTTTGAATTATCTATTGGGTCAAGTTATAATATCAAATCAGGTGGCCTTATGGTTGAAGTTCTTTAAATTTTATAAGGGCGTCTGCTGCCCACCAAGCTAGCTCCAAGCTCCTGCTGCGACGAGTTTGAGTTATCTAGTGTGCCATGTTATAACGAAATCAGGTGGCCCTATGGTTGAAGTTCTTTAAATTTTATAGAGGGCATATTAAAGTTGATTAGAGCAACAGTGGGCATATGTTTGAAGTTCTTTAAATTTTATGAGGGCATATTAAAGTTGATTAGAGCGACACCGGTTTGGTGAAGTTCTTTAAATTTTATGAGGGCATATTAAAGTTGATTAGAGTGACACCGGTTAGGATCTAGTTCTTTAAATTTTATGAGGGCATATTAAAGTTGATTAGAGCGACACCAGTTAGGATCCTATGGTTCCCTCGTTCCGGNGATTAACTTTCAATACCTTGGTCCAAGAGGGGTAGCCTCGATTGGATGCTTGTAGAAGCTTTGTGTGGGTCCTAAGAACGTAGGATGGAGCCTCTGATTGTGGTGAAATGCCTAGACCCAAATTCGACTAAGGTCGATTTGTGATGAAGATTTCTTATGTGAAAAAGCATCTATCCTACTACAATGAGGTTTTGATGAAATGAGGTGAGATAAATAGTTCTAATATGTATTGTACCAAATAGGAGCAATTTTAATTCTCTACCCTGATATAGTGCTATAGAAAATCATTGATTAATCTCAGGTTTAGTCCCTAAATCTGTAGCTAGGCTAGGAAGATATTGGCTCCCACTCTAGAGCTCCCACTTCCCTTCACCTGAAGGCTAACTCTCGCTTTAATTTTTAAACAATAAGATTGAATTGTAGATTTTAGTCTGTCACCCTAAAGATTTTCCAATTCTACACCCAACAAAGTATATTTCCCTATTTATTTTTCCATGAAAGAAATTCTCCTCCATGAAATCAAATGTGATCCTCACTCTGTTGTAGAACTCATACTCCATTTCCCGGATCATATGTTTCACAACAAATTTTAACAATTCAATTGGCCAGATTGAAAAGTAAATTAAGTTTGGAGTTGAAAAATCATCACAATTTTTTTTTTTATATTGGCACATCATATTATCTCTTCATTTCACCATATCTCAGAGTAAGAAGAAAGATAAAGTGAACTACTCAGACTTCATGAGAAAGATACAACAAAACACAAATTTTATATATAAAAGAAAGTTTTATTGGCACATCCATATTATCTCTTCATTTCACCATATCTCAGAGTAGAAAGAAAGATAAAGAAAACTGCAAACTTCATGAGAAAGATACAACAAAACACAAATTTCATATATAAAAGAAAGTTCATACAATTCCATGTTATCTCTTTATTTCACCATATCTTAGAGTAGGGAGAAAGATAGAGGAAACTACCCAAACTTCATGAGAAAGATACAACAAAACACAAATTTCATATATAAAAGAAAGTTCATACAATGACTTCATGAGAAAGATACAACAAAACATAAATTTCATATATAAAAGAAAGTTCATACAATACTAATAAACAAACAACACTTATCTGAAACTCTTTCTCAAACCAAATCCCTTGTAGCTTCTTCTAGGAAATGTAGGAAGAAGACATCTCTCACTTTTCTCCTTGTCGAACACTATTATAAGAAAATTCACACTTAATCTCACCACAAAATCTCTAAACTCTTAAGGAAAAAACACTAATAGACTCCTAAATGGTGGTGGAATGAAAATGGAAAAAGTGTATGGAGGCGAGGGGTGGCAAAAATGAGCAAGGATGGACAGAGAGGAATGAAGAGGGGGCAAATAAAGACCAATAGGTGCATCCAAAAACTCTTCAAAAAACATCCAGATTCATTAAATCTTCTAGAAACAGGGTTCGAACCGCCATAAGCGCCGTCGGTGCCCATTCTGGCACCGTCGGTGCCAATGTTCATTTAATTAATTGTCGCTCTCTGTCAAATTGTGTCATCGACGGTGAACAAATTTTCAACTTCTTCATTTTTTCTCCAAATTTCATCCTTTTTGCTTCCTTTTTATTTCTGTTTTGCTTGAAGTCCTAAAATCAACCACCTGCAAGAAAACATAAAAATAACTTCCATTAAAGTGCAATATCACCAAAAATGAGTATAAATATGGGTCTAAAAATGCATATATTTTTGGTGTATTAGATATATACTTGGGTTTTTAAAAAAACCTTATATTACTTGAAGTAATACGTGCACTTGCGTAGAACCACCAACATGTGAACTATTTTCAATATTTTATAACATTTTAAAATTAATGTGTAATTTCTGGACAGATCAAGTTTTTAGCACTATTACTGGGAATTTAAATTGACATAAAACACATGGAAAAATGACACACACTAGGGGCGCATCAGGTTCCCTAGAGTTGACATCTAAATTAAAAAAATCAAAGGAAATAAGCGAAGTTGTTAGAGAACAACATTTAGAAGATGTCGCAGACATGCAGGGCGTAACATATGATAATATAGCTACACATAGTACATATTTACAAGATAGAATAACAGATATACCAGAAAAAATAAATGATGGGGAAGACAATGTAATCACTGGCGATGCAACAATACAGGAAGATCCTGAAGAGGTTGAACGAACACTGATGGATGTTCTTCAGCCGCTCACACATATAGTAAACTGATATTTAAATTGTGATACCTATCTCCTATTATTATACAATTTTATATATGTTTTGTTCATTCTCAAGCTCGTCGTCCATCGTTAATTGTGGATCAACCTAGCATTGCAACTACAGATAGTCCTGTTGAAGAACCCATTGTACATACACAACTAGATAGTGAAGCTCAAGAGGGCAACGAGTACCAATAATTGCAGATGTCGAGGAAGAGCCCACATGTGCTGAGGAGTTCGCATTAGTTATAATGATATGTATCTATTTCTTATAGTAACCATATCCTTAAATTTCATATGGTATGTGTCAGGAATTCATTTCTTTTGTAGTATGTTTCTGCTGTAAAATACAAAGATTATCCTGAGAGAGAAATAATACCACGTGAAATGCAAGATGTAATCAATAACTGGTACTGCCAAACACCCTAGAGTGTAAGTATTTGTTTACAATTAATAAAATGTTAACTTGTGGTGTTCTGTAAACAGGAATAACAATCTTTTTTAATGATGCAAAGGTGATATAATCCTTAATGTTAATAAAGTTCTACTGGATTGTGTTGGACTGGAGGATGTGCTAATGAACAGATGGTTTGCAAACGAACATGTTGATATTTTTGTTGTTATGTTGGATGAAAGAAAGAAATGGTCACCAAACCTATACATGACGTACTTATATGTCTTGCCGATGTACTGGGTAATTATAGTATTCTAATTTATTCTTACAATATTAATGCATTTTTTTCATTTTAAGCTAAATTCTAATTGTTATTTGAACCAACTTTTTTGTTGTGATATATTGTGTAAAGTTTTAATTAAATATAATCAATTAATATTTAACGGCGCCAAAAACTTGATCCGTGTACTAAAAGTAAGTTGTGTAAAATATATATAAGTATAGGCAATTATTAATGGGATTCTATGCAAGTATACATATCGTTATCAAGTAATAATGGACTTTCTATTTAAGCCCCAAATATTGATCCTACGGGGAAGGTTTAAATTGGAAATGACAAATTTGCTAGGAAATTTATAGAAAGTCAATTGAAATTGCTGTCATTAATTTCAATTGTTGAGATGTAATCAAAATTAAATTTCTAAACTATTATCAAATCAAATAAGAAAAAATTAAAACAATAAAATACTAATTTATTAACTATGTTTATGTAACGGAGATTCTTATGTGAAAAAGCATTCTTCTCACTACAATAAGGCTATGGTAAAATGAGATGAGATAAATGTTCATAATAAGTATTGTGCCAAATAGGAGAAATTTTAATTCTCTAGCCTGATACAGTGCATAGAAAATCATTGGCTAATCTCAGTGTTTAGTTCCTAAATTTGTGGCTAGGCTAGGATGATACTGACTCCCACTCCAGAGCTCCCACTTCCCTTCACCCGAAGGCTAGCTCTCGCTTCATTTTTTAAACACAAAGTGAATTGAAGATTTTAGTCGTCACCCTAAAGATTCTCCAATTCTACACCCAAAAAAGAATATTTCCTTATTTATTTGCACTTAATTCCATAAACGATGTTCTCCTTCATGGAATCAAATGTGATCCTTACTGTGTTGTAGAACTCATACTTCATTTCTCGGATCATATGTTTCACAACACATTTTAACAATTCTATTGGCCAAATTGAAAAGTAAATTAAGTTCAGAGTTGAAAAATCATCACAATTTATTTTACAATTTAATATTAGCATATTCATATTATCTCTTCATTTCACCATATCTCATAGTAGGGAGAAAGATAGAGGGAACTACTCAGAATTCATGAGAAAGAAATAACAAAACGCAAATTCCTTATATAAAAGTAAGTTCATACAGCACTGATAAACAAACAATACTTATCTGAAAACTCTTTCTCAAAGCAAATTCTTTAGAGTCTTTCCTTAGAAATGCAGGAAGAAGATATCTCTCACTTTTCTCCTTCTCCAACACTCTTACAGAAGTTTCACACTAAATCTCACCATAAAAATGTTTAAACTATGAAAACAAAATCACTAATTGACTCTAATATGGAAGTTAAATGGAATGATGTGCAAAAAATGAAGGTAGAGGAGTGAAAAATGTAGAGAAACGCTTTTCTAATGAGCAAATTAAAGTTATCCAAGGTCAGTTCTCCAAGAGGTGCCTCCAAAAACTCTTCAAAAATTATCCAAATACATCAAACCTTCTAGAAACGAGGTTTGCACCACCTTTGGCGTTGTCGGCGCTGAGTAAAAAATCTCCGCGTTAATTTGTTCTGCGCGATTGGCATTGCCCTCAGCGCTGTCGGCGCTGAGCATTTCTTCAAAAATGACATTTTGACTCCAAATTTCATCTTTTTTTTTCTTTCTTTTTTGCTTTAAGCCCTAAAAATTAACAACATGCAAGAAAACATCAAAATACCTTTCATTAAAGTGCAATTTCATCAAAAGTAGGTAAAATATGGGTCTAAAAATGCATTTTTGGTGTATCAAAATCCCTCAAACTTACATGTTACTTGTCCTCAAGTAGACTCATTTACTACATAAAAAATATGACTTATGATAAAGACCTTAACTTTTAGACTTCCATATTTTAGTTTTACAAATATAATAGTATAACCTAAGAAAAACTCAAAATAACTCCAGTTAATATTAGAGGTGTAAAGATATTCAATAATTAAGTCTAAGGTTCTGGATCCTCTATGTCTTTCAAGAAAAATTGCAATTTGTTATATTAAAGTCACTTAGAAAATTCATATGAAAAAGAACTTCATAAAACTTTATTAATAATTAAGTTAACATTCAAATAAAAAGTTTAGAAAATGTGTTTAAGTCTTTTTCCTTAAGTTGATTCAAGTGAAGCGAATTTTTAATTAGGCACCTCCTCAAGCTTCTCCCCATATATTTTTTCTTTCTTTTTCTTTTCTTTTCAGGATCATTTTTAATCCCCTTTTTCTTTTCTTGCTTTTTTTTCTTCTCTCTTTTGCTTATATGTCAGGATTACTATATTTGGATAGCCTTTAATGGTTTTGAACTTCACTACCCTCTTCTTAAAGTTAAAAACTTCTTACATTTCTTCACTTAACAAATTTATGTTAACTTAAAGATTTCATAAAGTTTAATTATTTTCTTTTTACATAAATCTTCTAAGATTTTTAATAATTCAAAAATGCAAATTTCTTTTACTAAAAATAGAAAAACATAGTCTTATTCTCTTTTACCAAATATCTTAGCACCTAAAATTAACCTTTGATATTGAAAATTTTTACTTAAATTTACTATATATTTATAAAGNTTAAAATAGCACATTCTTTGGTAACTCTACTAATTTTCATAGTAGAGAGTAATTTTGTAGCAATAAAGAAATATCATTGCTTTGAAATTGAATTAAGTAATGAAGTGGAGAAACCAACATATCATTCATCTCGTATCTCCCACATATCACTTTCATCCGTCAGAAGATTATACACGTCTTGCATCAAAATCTCATGTAGGAATGAAATTTATATAATGACATATTGGAATGTTGTCTATCATATACAATTCATTAATCCTTGCAGCAGTAAATGGTAGGGCCTTATCTCGTACGAAGACAACGCCTTTAGTAATTCCATGTAAGTTTGCCTATAACTCTTTTACCATAGGTACGACAACCGGAGACGTAGTGTAACAACAAACTTCCCAATGACTTTGCAGAATGATTTTATCAATCAAACCAGTAGGATTGATCACTCCATTATTAACAAATCCTCTTTCCTTGATCAATCTCCTCTTCGCAATAACTTTATCGTATAATCGCTGCGCGTTGAAACTAATAAAATTTCTTTTATTGAAAACTCCATACCTCAAAGTATTTCTGGAATTAGAAGCCATGGAATCCAAAAATAGGAAGTTATCAGGCTTCCAAGGATGTTACTAGGACTTTTTAAACTTGTCCTGGCAGTTATTATGAAGTGTAATCGTGCCAAAACCCGCCAAAAGTCATCTAAAACCATCCAACCGAACTCGGCGTCGTCGGCGCTCCCGATTGGCAATGTCGGCGCTAATGTCCGTTATCTAGGGCGCCGTCGGCGCCCATTCTGGCGCTGTCGGTGCAAGTGGGCAAA
Organism: Phalaenopsis hybrid cultivar; assembly: GCA_002079205.1. NCBI lineage: Eukaryota > Viridiplantae > Streptophyta > Magnoliopsida > Asparagales > Orchidaceae > Phalaenopsis > Phalaenopsis hybrid cultivar. The sequence goes on along the minus strand of JXCR01050294.1, from coordinate 22,219 downwards.
ATTGTGATTTTCATTTTTTTATTCAATTTGATTCCAAATTTTCCTCCAATACCAATATTTGACTTAGATTATAATAAATGCAATTGTGTAGGAATATTATCTAGTAATATATAAGACACTTAATAAACTAAATAGTAATACATAGAAATATATGTATGGGTTGCCTCCCACAAAGTGCTTGGTTTAACGTCGTCAGCCCAACATACCATTTGTTTAGTTTGGTTGATTTAACATTAAAACTTCTTTAAATTGAGGTATGTGCCATTCATAATAATGTTTCAAACGATGCCCATTAAGTTTAAACTTTCTAGTGTTAGGATCATTAATAACAACAGTTCCATAATGATAGACTTTAATCACTTTAAGTGGTCCTAACCACCTGGATTTTAGTTTTTCTGGAAACAATCTCAATCTTGTATTATATAGTAGAAATTCTTGTCCAGATTCAAATTTCTTCTTAACAATCTCCCAATCATGCCATACTTTTATTTTCTCTTTATAGATTTTGCATTATCATATGCTTCATTTCAAATCTCCTCAAGTTCATTGAGTTACAAAAACCTTTTCTCACCAGCATCCTTTAAATTAAAATTAAATTCTTTAATGGCCCAAAATGCTTTATGTTCCAATTCTATTGGTAAATGACATATTTTTCCAAAAATCAATCTACATGGGGACATTCCTATATGAGTTTATAAGCAGTTTTGTATGCCCATAATGCAGTATCTAGTCTAGCAGACCAATCCAATTTATAATGATTTACAGATTTTTCTAAAATGCGTTTAATTTCACGATTTGATATTTCTGCTAGATCACTAGTCTGAGGATGATAGGCAGTAGAGAATCTGTGCATTATATCTTATTTCTTGATTAATTTTTTGATTCTCTTATTTCCGAAATGAGATCCTCCATCAGTAATAATTACTCTTGGCATTTCATATCTTATAAAAATATTTTTAATTAAAAATTTAGAAACACTCTGAGCGCCACATCTAGGCATAGCAATAGCTTCAATCCACGTAAACATATAATTAACAACAAGTAATATATATAAATTTTCAAATGAAGGAATAAATGGTCCCATAAAGTCTAATCCCTACACATCAAAAATTTTAACTTCTAATGTTAATTTAGAGCTATTTCATTTCTTCTAGAAATATTTCCTACTTATTGACATATATTGAAAATTTCAACTGCTAATGATTAATTTAGAGCTATTTCATTTCTTCTAGAAATATTTCCTACTTGCAATTTCAACTTCCAATGTGTAATTTAGAGGAATTTTGTTTCTTCTAGAAATATTTCCTACTCTCCTACATTGATCGCATGTTTTAATATATTCATTAACATCTCTAGAATAGTAGGCCAAATAAAATCCAGCTTGCAAAATTTTATATGCAGTTCTATTTGTTCCAAAATGTCCTCCAAATTCAGAATCGTGGCATCTTTTAATTATCTGTTGAGTTTCTTCATAAGGCACACATCTTCTAATAATCAAATCTCTACATTGTTTATATAAATACGGGTAATCCCAAAAATAGTCTTTCAAATTATAGATAAATTTCTTTAATTTTGGATTCTTGATATCAGGTGGTAGAATGCCACGTACAATATAGTTTACTATATTAGCATACCACGGTACATCCATTTCATCAAAACTATATAAATGTTCATCGGGGAAATTTTCTAAAATTTCATTCGCAAAATTAGTTAATATTTCTATTTCTATTCTAGAAAAATGATCAGCTATTTGATTATAATTTCCCTTTCTATCGACCACGGTAAAATCAAACTCTCGTAATAGAAGTATCCATCTAATTAATATTGGTTTAGCATCCTTCTTTTGCATCAAGTATTTAAGAGCAGAATGATCTGTATACACTATACATTTAGTTTCAATTAAATAAGATCTAAATTTATCAAAGGCATAAACAATAGCTAATAACTCTCTTTCAGTAGTAGTATAATTAATTTGAGCATTTTTTAAAGTTTTACTAGCACTTTAAAAACTTTACCGTGTCTTTGTCCTAATACAGACCTAATAGCATAATCACTAGCATCACACATTATTTCAAATGGTTTCTCTCAGTCAAGTGATACTAGTATAGGTACAGTGATTAATTTTTTCTTTAATAATTCAAATGTTGCTATGCATTCCTCATTAAAATCAAATTTCGCATCTTTTTCTAAAAGTTGGCATAGGGGTTTAGTTATTTTTGAAAAAATTTTTATGTAGCGCCTGTAAAAACCAGCTTGTCCTAGAAAACTTCTCACCCCTTTAACATTATTAGGAGGTGGTAATTTTTCTATAATTTAGATTTTTGCAGGATCTACTTCCATGACTTTTTCAGAAATTTTATGCCCAATAACAATACCTCCTACAACCATAAATTGACATTTTTTCTAATTTAAGACTAGGTTGATTTTTTCACATATCTCCGGAACTTTTTCAAAATAATTAAGGCATAACTCAAACAAAGTCCCAAATATAGAAAAATCATCCATAAACACTTACATTCTATGCTCTATAAAATTGCTAAAAGTTGACATCATGCATCTTTGAAATGTCGCAGGTGCATTGCATAGTCCAAAAGGAATTATACGAAAAGAAAATGTTCCATATTGGCTTGTAAACATTGTTTTCTCTTGATCCTCTGGAGCAATTAGAATTTGGTGATATCTGGTATATCCATATAAAACACAATAGTATTTGTTCTCATACAATCTATCCAATATTTGATCTTGAAAGGGCAAAGGAAAGTGATCTTTCTGGTGGCCATATTTAGTTTTCTATAGTCAATACAAATTCGCCAACCAGTTACTTATCTTATTGGTATTAATTCATTTTTCTCGTTTTCTTCAACAGTCACTCCTCCTTTCTTTGGAACACAGTGAATTGGGCTTACCCAAGCATTATCTAAAATAGGATATATAATTTCAACATCTAACCACTTTAAAATCTCTTTTTTAACAACTTCTTTCATTATTGGGTTTAATCTTCTCTGAGGATCCGCTTTAGGTTCATACTGTTCATCTAATAAAATTTTGTGCATACAAATTGAAGGACTAATTCCTTTAATATCTGCTAAAGTCCATCCAAAAGCCTTTTTATACTTTTTCAACATCTCTATCAACTTTTGTTCCTGAATTTCAGTTAACTCAGAAGATATAATAACAGGCAATGTAGATGACTCTCCTAAAAATACATATTTTAAATGGGCAGGTAATATCTTCAATTCAAGTTCAGGTGGTTTAATACTTGAAGGAATAAGATTTTTACTATCATTTTCCAGCAAGTCTAATGCTTCAAATTTGCCCTGAATATAATCTAAATCTTCTTCTTTTACTTCATTTTCAGTATAAAAAATTTCTCCTTGCTTTAATTTATCTTCGAATTCATTCTTAAACTGCTCATTACTTAGATAATCAGCTACTTCCATCCTGAAACATTCATTATCTTTTTCTATTGCAGGATATTTCATAGCTTTTGCTATATTAAATTTCACTTCTTGATCATTAACTCTCATCATTAATTCTCCTTTTTGCACATCTATTACAGCTCTCCCTGTTGCGAGAAATGGTCTCCCTAAAATAATGGGAATCTCTTTATCTTCCTCCATATCCAATACTATAAAGTCTACAGGGAAAATAAATTTATCCACTTTTACTAGCACATCTTCTATAACTCCTTTTGGATAAGTTATTGATCGACCAACTAACTGAAGAGTTACAGTAGTAGGGCAAATTTCTCCCAAATCTAAACGTTTAAAAATTGATAAAGGCATAAGATTGATACTCTCTCCTAAATCACATAAAACTTTTCCGTAAAACTTTTCTCCAATTGTACAAGGTATAGTAAAACTACCAGGATCTTTTAATTTTTTAAGAAGCTTTTTCTACATAATAGCACTACACTCTTCACTAAGTGCAACAGTCTTATGATCTGTAAACTTCCTTTTCTTGTTTAATACATTCTTCATAAATTTAGCATAACTTGGTATTTTTTTTAAAGCTTCAACAAAAGGAATATTTATCTTTAACTTCTTAAGGATTTCTAAAAAATTTGTAAATTGTTTATCTTTATTCTTCTATTTCAGTCTTTGAGAAACGGAGGTAATGGTTTTTCTATAAAGATCTATGTTTGTTCATTTTCCTGTTGATCATTTTCCAATTCTTCCTTTTCTTCATCAACTTCATTTTATCTTTGGATTCTTATTTCAACTTCTTTTCCACTTCGTAATTAAATAACTTTAATTTGCTCTTTATTTTTATCTTTTGGATTAACTTCCATAGTACTTGGAAGAATTCCAGAAGGTCTATTATTAAGTGCAGTAGCAATATTTCCTAATTGATTTTTAATATTTCTAATAGCAGCCCCTTAATTTTGTGTTTGATTTCCCATATTTACATTACTTCTTCCATCGTCAACTTCTTTTCCTTAACTTGTGGGTTAGGGTTAGAGTTAAATCCCGAAGGATACTAAGGTCAAAAATTAGGATTTCCTTGATTGTTCAGATTTCCGGATGGATTCACTGAATTATTATAATTATTCCAACTAAAATTAGGGTGATTTTTCCAACCAGGGTTAAAATAGTTAGAATAAGGATTGTTATTTCGATTATTTATAGCGTTTAACGTTTCATAAGATGATTGAGTATAAATAATCTGTCCTAGTGAATTCTCCTCTAATACTGGGGGTACTTGAGAATAATTCATTCCCATTTAATCAATCTTTTTAGAAATAACAGCAATTTGAGATGCCAAAATAGATATTACATTAGAATCATGAATATTAGCTACTCTCTTAGGATTTACCCTTTTAGAGGGCCATTGAAAATTATTAGTAGTCATTTCTTCAATTAAAGAATATGCTTCATTAAAAGGTTTTGACATTAATGAACCACCCACAACAGCATCTATAATAGATCTCAGTGATCCTACTAATCCATTGTAAAATTTTTGAATTATTAACCAATCTAGTAAAGAATGATGTGGACATTTTCTAAGAAGATCTTTAAATCTTTCTGAGGCTTCATATATCGATTCCCCTTAAAACAAATAAAAAGATGTAATATCATTTCTAAACTTATCAGTTTTCGAGGGTGGAAAATATTTAGCAAAGAATTTTTGTAATAGTTCTCCTCAAGTTCTAATAGATCCAGGTGCTAAAGAATTTAACCAAGCCTTGGTTTTATTATGAAAAAGGAAAAAGTTTAAGCCTAACAACATCATTAGACACTCCATCATATTTAAATGTAACACAAATTTCAAGAAAACTAGCAGGATGTAAGTTAGGATCCTCAGTAGGTGATCCTCCAAACTGATTATTTTGTACCATTTGGATAATAGCATGTTTAAGCTTAAATGAATTAGCAGCAATATCAGGATTTTGAATAGTCAAGTGAAGTTCATCTGCTGTCGGATTCGCATAATCTTTTATAGGTCTTTGTCAATTTTCATTTATTGGATTATCTAAGTTATTTGCCATTTTTGGTAAATTTTTAATTTTCCTTTATTATTTTCAAATTTTTCTAATAGTACGTTCTAATTCTGAATTGTAAGATACTAAGCCTACTGATCCAATATTTCGCATAAATAAATAAAGCAAGCAAAGTAAAATACTCTAATAAAAATATATATTTTTTTATTTCTGATTTTTAATTTTTTTTTTNTAGAGATTCTGATTTTTTAACATAAATTTTGAAAATACTGCAGGTGCTAAAATGAAAACTACAAGGCAAAAAACATTAAATTACATGTAATACATATAAATTTTGCTGAGAAAGAGCTAATCTCAAAATAGAATAAAGTGTTGAAAATAAAAACAGAACTAAACTAAATTCTGAAAATAAAAATTCTTCTACATTACAGTTTCACATAACATAATAAACAAAGTCTAAACAACATCACAACACAAACAATACAATCACACAATACAAACACAAACAAACAAAATAGATCACCAGTCATCATCTTCCTCATCATTGACATCTAACTTCTGCTACCGATATGGAGTATAAGTAGAGTGAATAGAGAGCTGAACTGTATGGTCATCCCTCAGGTATCTCACTAAAGCATCATCATACTCAATTTTTTTGTCGAATCAAATCATCAGTGTAAGCATTTCTAGCCTCTATATTCTGCATCCTATGATCCATCCTAAAAATATCTCCTTGTTGAATCATCATATGGTCCAACAACTCCCTGTTGTTGGGGTCACTTGAAGTAGGCTCACTAGGGGTTCTTGAAGTAGAAGGAATATCCTTGGCCTATCTTCCAGATCTCCAATCAACATGGGACTCATAAGTCTTGATGTTGTCAAGCCCAATGGGTCTCTAAGGCTGAATCCTCTCCTCATTAGGTCAGAAATCAACTCCTGCATGCTCACAAAGTGTGCAAATAAGAGCAGGGTGCGCCAATCCACTAGTGGTTTCTCCCAGAGTAATAGATTGAATAATCATATAAATGATAGAGCCTACATTTATATCCATCACTTGCTGAATACAATAGTTCAGGATGGCTCTATCTTTGGACACTTCACTATGATGATTTGTTGGAATCATCCTCCCATAAATAAAATAGTATTAGACTTTAGATACTACATTTAAACTAGTACGGGGAAAGTTAAATTTAACTCCATTTTTGTTTTCCAAGCCCCTTTCTCACTAGTTAGAAAAGAAATAACTTCATCTAAAGTCTAATCTGTAACAGAAAAAGAATGATACTGACATCTATACACATCTTCTACAGAACAAAACTCATTTATTTTCTCTGGAGTAAATTCTACCCTTTTTCCATGAACAAATACATTTTCATTAGAAGCTTCAGAAAGGTTGGCATAAAATTTTATTACAATCCCAGTTATCACATCGGTAGTAAAATAACAGAAGTTTTCCAATTGCTGAGCAATAATCAAACGTTCAACTTCTCCTCCTGGATTTTTAAAACCTTGGTCTTGAATTACTTTCTTATTTTCACAAACGCTATGAAATTGAGCACTGGCTCTAAAGCTAACAAATCTCTACTCGTCATATTCTACTTTCCTTTTGCTCGATCTAGGTGCCATAGAAGATCTAAAAAATTTTGAAAAATCAGAATAAATTATAAAATTCCAAAAATCAAAATATAAAACATTTTAAACTTCAAATCACTATATAAGATTTCATCACCAAAAGATTTTCTCAAAAATTTTTCATATTTTCGGATCCATGCAATGTGACATAAATCCTTGGTGAAAATAAAAAATTTTTGGTTTAAAGTGTAGCTCTTACCTAGAGAAGATGAAATCCAAAGTCTTTTAGCCTCTAAATCGCCTCAAGTCGGTCCACAATCAAGCCCTAGTCGCCCAAACCGAAGGTTGAAGATGACTTAAGCATAAAAATTGTGGCCATAGTAAAAATTACAAATTTTTAAAGGTTAAAATCTGCTGTCAGGTTGAGGGCGCCGTCGTAGCCGATTCCAGCGCAATCGGCGCTGAAGGCCCGAAAAATTTCATATTTTGATTTTTTTTTTAATTTTCAATTTCGTATCGACTTACTCCAAGATTTTTAGTAATACAAATTTTTATCTAACAATAATTCACAAAACAAAACATTTTACCAACACAAATTTTCACAAACAAAAACAAACTAACTTTATATATGAAAGTATACTTTTTACAAACACAATTTTTTAATTACACAATCACACATATTAGATAAACTAATTATAAATCAGCATCAAAATCAAGCCACAACCTAAACGCTGTCACAAAACTATACACACAATCAAAGTTCAGAATTCTAAAGCAAAAAGCAAAAAAAAATAAACCAAATCAAATTAAATCCACACAATTACACTAAATATATATAATGTTCTAAAATAGATAGAGAATTTAAAGTCTTCAATTATTACGCCTCTTCTTCGGTGCTTTATCCTCCTCTGATATCTCCCATAAATTGGTAATGAACATATAAGTTGTAGAAGGATCGGTACGAGAATTGATCTGTCGAATTTTCTTCAATCCACCTTTTTTCCTTAAACATCCAAACTAAACCTGCTTCAAAAGTTCCAGTGTGATCAAAATTTTCTTTTATTTTCCAATTAGGTGATCAAAAAGGTATTTAAGATCTCCTACTGCATTCATAATACTCTGAAGTTCCCTTTCAATTTTCTTCAATTTCTTTTCCAAAGTAAGTGAACTTCCAACTGTTTGTGGTATTAATGGAGTTGAAGCATGTGAGGATCAATCTATGATGGCTTCTAATACTTCATTTCCATTTCCATAATAATTCTCATCATGGGGTCTCAAGGTAATAAAGTATTTTCCCAACTTTCATATGGAGCTTGGGCTTGACTGCAAATCAAAAAGATGGTAGATGGATGCCCAAGTCCATAAATTAGTCCATTAGTAAGGATACCCATAATAGATTTAAATATAATAGACCATATATCAATGGGTTTTTCAATTTGAATGCAGTAATTTAAAATAGCACATTCTTTGGTAACTCTACTAATTTTCATAGTAGAGAGTAATTTTGTAGCAATAAAGAAATATCATTGCTTTGAAATTGAATTAAGTAATGAAGTGGAGAAACCAACATATCCTTCATCTCGTATCTCCCACATATCACTTTCATCCGTCAGAAGATTATACACGTCTTGCATCAAAATCTCATGTAGGAATGAAATTTATATAATGACATATTGGAATGTTGTCTATCATATACAATTCATTAATCCTTGCAGCAGTAAATGGTAGGGCCTTATCTCGTACGAAGACAACGCCTTTAGTAATTCCATGTAAGTTTGCCTATAACTCTTTTACCATAGGTACGACAACCGGAGACGTAGTGTAACAACAAACTTCCCAATGACTTTGCAGAATGATTTTATCAATCAAACCAGTAGGATTGATCACTCCATTATTAACAAATCCTCTTTCCTTGATCAATCTCCTCTTCGCAATAACTTTATCGTATAATCGCTGCGCGTTGAAACTAATAAAATTTCTTTTATTGAAAACTCCATACCTCAAAGTATTTCTGGAATTAGAAGCCATGGAATCCAAAAATAGGAAGTTATCAGGCTTCCAAGGATGTTACTAGGACTTTTTAAACTTGTCCTGGCAGTTATTATGAAGTGTAATCGTGCCAAAACCCGCCAAAAGTCATCTAAAACCATCCAACCGAACTCGGCGTCGTCGGCGCTCCCGATTGGCAATGTCGGCGCTAATGTCCGTTATCTAGGGCGCCGTCGGCGCCCATTCTGGCGCTGTCGGTGCAAGTGGGCAAAATTGTGATTTTCATTTTTTTATTCAATTTGATTCCAAATTTTCCTCCAATACCAATATTTGACTTAGATTATAATAAATGCAATTGTGTAGGAATATTATCTAGTAATATATAAGACACTTAATAAACTAAATAGTAATACATAGAAATATATGTATGGGTTGCCTCCCACAAAGTGCTTGGTTTAACGTCGTCAGCCCAACATACCATTTGTTTAGTTTGGTTGATTTAACATTAAAACTTCTTTAAATTGAGGTATGTGCCATTCATAATAATGTTTCAAACGATGCCCATTAAGTTTAAACTTTCTAGTGTTAGGATCATTAATAACAACAGTTCCATAATGATAGACTTTAATCACTTTAAGTGGTCCTAACCACCTGGATTTTAGTTTTTCTGGAAACAATCTCAATCTTGTATTATATAGTAGAAATTCTTGTCCAGATTCAAATTTCTTCTTAACAATCTCCCAATCATGCCATACTTTTATTTTCTCTTTATAGATTTTGCATTATCATATGCTTCATTTCAAATCTCCTCAAGTTCATTGAGTTACAAAAACCTTTTCTCACCAGCATCCTTTAAATTAAAATTAAATTCTTTAATGGCCCAAAATGCTTTATGTTCCAATTCTATTGGTAAATGACATATTTTTCCAAAAATCAATCTACATGGGGACATTCCTATATGAGTTTATAAGCAGTTTTGTATGCCCATAATGCAGTATCTAGTCTAGCAGACCAATCCAATTTATAATGATTTACAGATTTTTCTAAAATGCGTTTAATTTCACGATTTGATATTTCTGCTAGATCACTAGTCTGAGGATGATAGGCAGTAGAGAATCTGTGCATTATATCTTATTTCTTGATTAATTTTTTGATTCTCTTATTTCCGAAATGAGATCCTCCATCAGTAATAATTACTCTTGGCATTTCATATCTTATAAAAATATTTTTAATTAAAAATTTAGAAACACTCTGAGCGCCACATCTAGGCATAGCAATAGCTTCAATCCACGTAAACATATAATTAACAACAAGTAATATATATAAATTTTCAAATGAAGGAATAAATGGTCCCATAAAGTCTAATCCCTACACATCAAAAATTTTAACTTCTAATGTGTAATTTAGAGGCATTTCGTCTCTTCTGGAAATATTTCCTACTC
>JXCR01050294.1:0-10109 GCA_002079205.1 Phalaenopsis hybrid cultivar | reverse complement strand
AAATGTTCCATATTGGCTTGTAAACATTGTTTTCTCTTGATCCTCTGGAGCAATTAGAATTTGGTGATATCTGGTATATCCATATAAAACACAATAGTATTTGTTCTCATACAATCTATCCAATATTTGATCTTGAAAGGGCAAAGGAAAGTGATCTTTCTGGTGGCCATATTTAGTTTTCTATAGTCAATACAAATTCGCCAACCAGTTACTTATCTTATTGGTATTAATTCATTTTTCTCGTTTTCTTCAACAGTCACTCCTCCTTTCTTTGGAACACAGTGAATTGGGCTTACCCAAGCATTATCTAAAATAGGATATATAATTTCAACATCTAACCACTTTAAAATCTCTTTTTTAACAACTTCTTTCATTATTGGGTTTAATCTTCTCTGAGGATCCGCTTTAGGATCATACTGTTCATCTAATAAAAGTTTGTGCAAATAAATTGAAAGACTAATTCCTTTAATATCTGCTAAAGTCCATCCAAAAACATTTTTATACTTTTCAACATCTCTATCAACTTTTGTTCCTAAATTTTAATTAACTCAAAAGATATAATAACAGGCAATGTAGATGACTCTCCTGAAAATACATTATTTAAATGGACACGTAATATCTTCAATTTAAGTTCAGGTTGTTTAATACTTGAAGGAATAAGATTTTTACTATCATTTTCCAACAAGTCTAATGCTTCAAATTTGCCCTAAATATAATCTAAATTTTCTTCTTTTACTTCATTTTCAGTATCAAAAATTTCTCCTTGCTTTAATTTATCTTCAAATTCATTCTTAAACTGTTTATTACTTTAATAATCAGNTTATCTCTAAATTTCCTAATTTATCAAAACTATTTAATTCAACTGTTACCTTCCCCATGCAACGACGCCAAAAACTTGATCCGACATCTTATTTTTGCAATAGATTATGTAAAATTTAATTAAATATAATCAATTAATATTCAAATTCTACACAAGTATATGTATCGTTATCAAGTAATGGATTTTCTATTTATGCCCCAAATATTGATCCTACGGGGAAGGTTTAAATTGGAAATGACAAATTTTCTAGGAAATTCACAGAAAGTCAATTGAAATCACTGTCACTAATTTCAATTGTTGAGATGTAATCAAAATTAAATTTCTAAGCTATTATCAAATCAAATATGCAAAATTTAAAACAGTAAATACTAATCTATTAACTATGTTTATGTAACGGAGATTATTATGTGAAAAAGCATCATTCCCAATACAATGAGGCTATGGTAAAATGAGATGAGATAAATGTTCATACTATGTATTGTGCCAAATAGAAGAAATTTTAATTCTCTACCCTTATACATTGCATAGAAAATCTTTGGTTAATCTCAGTGTTTAGTCCCTAAATCCGTGGCTAGGCTACGAGGATACCGGCTCCCACTCTAGAGCTCCACTTCCCTTCACCTGAAGTCTAGTTCTCGCTTCAGTTTTTAAACACTAAGACTGAATTGAAGATTTTAGTTTGTCACCCTAAAGATTCTCCAATTCTAAGCCCAACCAAGAATATTTTCATATTTATTTGCACTTAATACCATAAACGATGTTCTCCTTCATGTAATCAAATGTGATCCTTACTCTGTTGTAAAACTCATACTCCATTTCCCGGATCATATGTTCCACAATACATTTTAACAATTCAATTGGCTAGATCAAAAAGTAAATTAAGTTTGTAGTTGAAAAATCATCACAATTTATTTTACAATTTAATATTGACACATTTATATTATCTCTTCATTTCATCATATCTCAGAGTAAGAAGAAAGATAGATGGAACTACTCAGACTTCATGAGAAAGAAATAACAGAATACAAATTTCATATATAAAAGTAAGTTCATATTATACTGATAAACAAACAATACTTATCTGAAAACTCTTACTCAAAGCAAATCCTTTGTAGCCTTTCCTTAGAAATGTGGGAAGAATATATCTCTCACTTTTCTCATTCTCCAACACTTTTACAGAAAGTTTCAAACTAAATCTCACCACAAAAACTTTAACTATGAAAAAAAATCACTAATTGACTCTAAAATGGATGTGGAATGGAATGATGTGGTGCGAAAAATGAAAGTAGAGGAGTGCATTTTCTGATGAAATTTGGCCCCAAATAGAGCCCAAGGTCGGTTCTCCAAGAGGTGCCTCCAAAAGCTCTTGAAAAATCATTCAAATACATCGAACCTTATAGAAACGGGGTATGCACCGCCTTTGGCGCCGTCAGCGCTGAGTAAAAAATCTCCGCGTTAATTTGTTCTGCACCGTCGGCGCTGCCGACGCTGAGCATTTTTTCAAAAACGTCATTTTGACTCCAAATTTCATCCTTTTTGCTTTCTTTTTGCTTTAAACCTTAAAAATCAACAGCTTGCAAGAAAACATCAAAATACCTTCCATTAAAGTGCAATATCATCAAAAATAGGTATAAAGTATGGGTTTAAAAATGCATATATTTTTTGTGTATCATTATTCTACTTAGATGCATAGAAAATTAGTTAAGGAAGGCTTTATCACCCTCATCACAAAGAATTTTATTTTAGATAATGAAGTCATATTATTATGTTTATTCATAATCAATACTGGATCCTATTGGCTGAGGAGCTGGAAAAAAGAAAATGGTTAATATACGACTCTCTGCCCAACCCAATACACAAAGGAGTAGCCATAGACCTTGTAAGTAATTTTCACATAGTCCTGTAGTTTAAATAAGTCTTTTCTTTGTAATGTAGTGCAATCTTCTACTTGCAAACAACTCTAAACTAACTTATCAATGTACTATGCAGGTGAAACTTTTCTCAAAAGATGTTGCTCATGCCTTAAGGAGCAACACATATAAATGGCCAATTGCATTTACTTGAGGTGTGCCAACACAAAATAACAGTGTTGACTGCGGCATGTTTGTTTGCAAATAAATGGAGCAGTTAATACAGAAGGTCCAAGTCGACTAAAAACAAAATTTTGAATGGCAGGAACAAATGATCAAATTTAGAGCTAATTTTATTATTCTATATGCATGTGGGCTTGACAATAATGGCAACCATTTTTTATTTAATAATTGTCTTCCAATGAAAGTTTTCATAAAAAGATTAATGCATTTTTTATGACTTGTTTATTTTGCTTTGCTGGGAATGAACTTATTATATTATATATCTGTCCTAAATTTTATTATTAACAATACACTAATAAAACAACAATAATACAATAATAACACTAAATAACATACCAATAACACATCAATACACATGAAAATGACAAACAAATGAATTAATTATGTTGCATACATAAAGTGCATGTATTCTGCTCTATAAAAATGACCAGAATAAATAGCCTTTTCCTCATTGGTGTTATCACCTTCGAAACACATCAATAACACATCAATTATTAGAAACAAAATTCAATAAGTTGTTTGTGTTACATACATAAAGTATATGTCAATAATTTTGTTATATTAATACTAATGCCAATACATCAATAACACAGTGAAATACATCAATAACCTATAAAACACATGAAGAACACAAAACAAAAGACATTCATAACACTTCAATAACACAATGATAAATAACTTGTTCTTCATGAGGTATTGGTTAAGTTATTATATTCCTACTAATAATATTAATTAATCAACATATAGATTACTACTACTATAAATTAATTAACACATTAAATGAACCACAACAAGCCTACAAGCATACATAACACACTCAAAAATAAAATAACGTGTATGGAATATTCCAGAGACTGCACGTGGCCTATTCCCATAACAAGCCTGGAATATTCCTATAACACAACACAAAATCCAAAATAACGAGGTTGGAATATTCTTATAACACAGCCGCAGGCGACTATAAAACAACGACATGCGACTATAACACATGTCGACATAAAATCGTGCCGAGTATTTTGAAAAAAACATGTCATTTTTGGGTAAAAGCATGTTATTTTTGGATAAAGGCATGTTAATTACTTTAAATCCACAATATTTTCATATTATTACGGTTATAAGACAATTACAACATTTAGAAATTCATTTTAAATATAAAAAATGACTAATAATTTTCTTAGTCATTAAGAACAAAAAGTGCATAAGACAATGACAACATTTCAGAATATTCTTAGTCACAAACAAATTGTCCAGGAATTTAGATAAGAATTAAAAAAAAAACAAATTTTCATGATCATTAAAATAATTTCTCTTGCTAGTAATTGCTCATTTATTCTGCTTTGATAAGTGTCATGAATTATCGCTCACTTATTGAATCCATCAACAGCCCGATATATGTCTGTGTTAGTTAGGATGCACAATATTCCAACCAAATTGGAGTAACAATTTTAGGATTTTATTTCAAATAAGAGGCAGTCAAATGATACTGAATAGCAATAACATACTTTGGTCTGTCAAATTTGCCTCACATGGATTAACAACTTCACGGCTTGTTGATGCTTCTTGTTCCTTTTAAGTATTCAATGATTACAAATTAGCAATGGGCATAATACATAGATTGAAGGGATTTTTCAATGAATAGAAATTTACTTCCTGCTCTCTTATTTTTCTCCCAATATTCTTTCAACCTAGATGTAGATATTCCTTTCGGCCTCATCTTTGCAGGGTTGTTCACATTGCATTCTATATTTGATGGTTTTTTCTTCTTTGTTTTTTTTCTTTACTTGGGTTGTTCTCCCCGCTAAAGAATCATCAAGATCAACATATATTTTTTAAATGTTTTCCACAAACACTCCTTGACTATATCATTTCCTTGTGCTTTATTGATGAGTTGGTATGCAAGTTTATAAGAACAAAGCCGAAATAGAAGCCACTTGAAGAACCATAAATCATTTCAGAGTCCTTTAGATCTTTGCATCCAAACCTGTTATGGATGTCCCATTTAGCATGCATGGGCCAACACAACATAAATTATAATCTATAGCTTGTATAAAAAAATTATGATATCCCCAAAACAGTCATAATCAAGCCTGGATAACTCATCACTCCAAAAAATGCTTGTTAATCTACCATACTCATCCGTCTGGAAATCTCAAGCAAATATGTTATCCCAAATTTGCCTCTCCATGAACAATTATATTAGAGCATTGACATCCTCCTGTTCAATTCTTTCTCTTCTTTCTTTTTGAATGAAATTAAATGCCTCTATCTTAGTACATTCAAAATTCTCCACTCCCACAACTTCTGCAACAATGAAGTTATAGGCATCTGCTGCTCTAATTCTTTAACCTGTCATTGACTCAACACATCTGCATTTAACTCACTTATCCATCTGCTGGAATGAAAGAAATGCTTATCACCACTTTCGGTCAGAAGATGATTGTGACTTTCAATGAATTTATTCATTGTCAACTGCCTTCGGATCAACAACATAGCGAACCATGACCAGACACTCAGTCCCCGTTGAACTTCACTGTGTCCATAATGTTAGGCTCATTCTTGTATCCAACTTTCCACAAACAAAATCTTTAGTCTTCAGTTTCTTTGAGTTCGACCAGCATTTAGTATGATCCTTCCCAACAGTGAATTCTATGTGATGTGCATAAGCACAATAGCTTTCATATGCTTCTTGCTCATTATGGATAGTGTTGCTTAGAAACTTTTCTGCAATTGGTTCATTGAGAACATTTGTAGGATCACAAGACTGCAAATTTGAACAAAATTAACACGTAGTCAAAAAAGGTCCGGGTTTTTCACATCAATCCATTAATAACACAAGCACATTAACACTTACAATAACACAAGAACAAATCCAAATATTTACACCATCATTAAAAATACAATAATACAATAATACAATTATACAACATTAATCATGCAATGTCACAAGCACAAATCCAAATAACACAAGCAAAACGACATAATAACTCCATCATAACACCAACATAACACCAACATAACTACTACACAACATCACCCAATAACACTACGTTAACACCAACATTAACATCAACATAAGTCAGAGACCCTAACAATAACAACAACACAACCAAAATAATACTAGAATAATACCAGTGTAACACCATAGTAACAAAAGCTTAACAACAACATAACACATAAATCTCACCGGTAAAGCACCAATAAAGGGCGGAGGAATACTGATTCCAGGTAGATTAAAAATACATGCTAACACCCCAAACTAAACATGTAACCCTAACCTAACATAAAACTATACATCATTAGGGTGCGAAATAATTTTTTCCTTTATAGACTCACTTGATCTTAATTTACTAGAACTAAATGAACATATGACACTAAATAGGATGCAATGGAGAAAAAGGATTCATGTAGCCGACCCCATGTAGTGGGATTAAGGCTTTGTTGTTGTTGTTGTTGTTGTTGTTCTATAGACTCACTTGATCTTTGAAGTCGAGGGAGAATGATGAGTGGAAGTCCATCGTCTTCCAGAAATCCTAACTGAATGCGGAGCTGCGAAATATTTCTTCAGCTAACAATAAAACATTCTAATCCATCCGAAGCGAAATAATTTTATGAAGGTTGGCAGGAAATATGCTGAGCTGTGCTTCGGCCCAGGTCTTCCGTGAATTTATATTTAATTTCCTTAATTTCGTCCGATCGGCAATTCGGGTGGCTTCTGTTGGACTAATTTTTTTGTGCGTACTCCTGACGTAACTCTATATACCGTGAAGATTATTCCTAAATTAATTTTAAATTAATTTTAAATTATTTTCAATAACTCTGAAATAATTTAAAAATAATTTAGAATAACTATTTTTTCCCCACTGATTGCCAAACAACGGGGACATTGTTTACATTCAGCCCCAATCTCGACCCCATTTCTCTGCTAGGGTATCGGTCCACCGCCGCCATGGTAGCGACGGCCCAAACTGCTACTGGTTCGCACTTCCACGCATTGCTCAATGGCTACCCCATGAACTGCCCGAGAGCAGTGGTTCAAACAACTAACCGAAAGGGAAGAATGCTTTTTCGTTCTTCGCTCACTGGAACCTCAGCTGGTTTCTTGGATTCAATTAGAGGTATTACTCGTTGATGAGCCATCAAGACGTTTTCCAATCCTAATGCGTTACCTTTAAGCAGCATTCCTCCCACTTTCATGGCTTTAGCTTGAGTTATTCGATTCATATTTTGGTCCTAATTTTCATTAACTAGCTATATCTTACCTTCATCACTTGACCTTAGTTTGTTTGGGATAATAGGAGGGGTATTATTCACTGAGCAATAAAAAGTAATTCCAATATGTTTTGACATGCATCACCTGTTATAAAATTTAGCTAAAATTAGCGCAGTGGCTCAACTCTTAGGGGTTTTATGGAATCTTCTAGCCTTTAACTTAAGTGGATTTAGTAAGTCTTGTAAATCGAGTTTACCAAATCCTTAAGTGGTTCAATCTCATGAACGGTTTTGCGTGAGCTTTAGGGGCTGTCTGGAAATGAATTTACTGCAGGGATTTAGGCTGAATTTTACATAAATTCTCCCAAACGTTATTTTTTGGACTTATAAATCCTGTGATTTAGTAAATCCATATTTTGGCCGATTTCACTGATTCTCATTATAAATCCTGGATTTATTTAATAACCAAATTTAAGAAATTTAATGCGATTTAAAGAGGGGTTATCACTGGCGTTAATGAGACAAGGAATGAGAGGATAAAGTATAGTTGGCGAGAGCAATCGAGATAAAGTATAACCGGCGAGAGGGAGCTAGCAGGCGGCTGAGATATCGTTAGTGAAATATTGGAGCTATAATAAGGAAAATCCAAAACCCTAGCATTGATCTCTTGCTTCTTGATATGACCAAAATGCTATCAAGGATCGACGATACACACAAATATACATACCGACCTAGCAGTATACAAAATTGGGTTCGTGTGTTGATCTCATGAGTAAAGAGTGGGATTCCAAGGTCCTAAAAAGTTATAGTCTACAGATTTTGAGTCTAGTCTGAAGGTTCAAAATTTAGTGATTTTAAAGTTTTTAATCTTATTTTTTTCAAATATAAAACCTATAGCTAGTTTTGAGTTTGAACAAGTTATAACATTTCTTGACTTGGTCCGTGTACAAATTAGATCTAAACAAAGAGAACTCTAATGAAGTCAATAATCAGGAATAATTGTTTTTCTTAGCTCTCCAGGTGCTTGTAAAAAAACTGAGGTTTCATATTACACATAATCCTCTAACAATGTAAACCCCCCCCAATTTGTAAATTTTCCTACATGATTGCACTGTTAAAACAACAATATTACTATTTTCTTAAAGTAGCTTAGATTAACTAAATCGTTCAACTAGCCTACTTTCGTAGCACTATATAACACATTTTACATCTCAAGTGATCAGTTTAGGAGTAAAGTACATACATAAGATTAAACTATCAACTTAAAATTCAAAATACACACAATCACATAATAAAAATGATACTAATTTGCATAGAATCTAATTTAAGGGAGAAAAAAAATTAAATCATATTTATAACAGTTGAACACAACACAAATTTCATTGCAAAATCCAAAGTAAGCAAAATTAGAATGATCTCACCAATATTCTTCATAGATTCACAAGAAATTATAATGAAATCGCTAGTTTCCTACCGGGTGAATTAATATTTTCACATACATACTTATTTTCTCTCAGGAGAACTCTCACAAACTCTTACATTCTTCCAAGGATTTCTCTGGAAAAGCATGATTGAAAGCTGCTGTTATTCTCCGGTGACTCCCTCTAGTCTCTATCTTTTTTCTCTTGATGTCACTCTAAGATTAGCATGTTAAAAAATTGTGGAGAAAAGAGCACCCTTTACTTCAACTTGCTTTATTCTATAACCATGGATTATTATACTATCCCGTCACTTAACTAAAACGGTCATAAATCTATGAGTTGGTTCATCGATTGCAGAGTTCTTCCATGGAGCGCCGGTGCCTCCCTCGCTCAGTATCTGTGTTGCTATTTCTTTTGTAGGTGGCGCCTATATTTTGGTGTGGCACTTTGGCACCACTAAAAGTGGTGCCTAGGTTCCCGCCTCTCTGTTTGACAAACTTGAGAGATACGTGGAAGAGGAAAAATAGTTGTAGCGTATGTACTCTATTATTGGCATAGCTACGCCAACAATGACCTACATATGACAGAAAATGTCATAGCTACGTCTGTTTGGATTTTGGGGCGTTCAAATGCTACTGAGCTCTTTTTAAGCCCAACGACTTGAAAATAACATAAAAACACCTGAAATAGTATAAATGAGCTACAAAATAGTATAAATATTGTAGGAAAACACATAAAAGTACATTACAAATTTGATACATATCAAATTCTTTCAAACGTAAACATTACTTGCATTCATATAATTTTAAAATTTAGGATTAGAATTTAATTGAAATTAGGGAAGATCATAGATGAAAAATTTCAGTGTTTTTTATTAATTTAGTAATTAGTCAAAATTAAAGTGCATAAGTCTCCCGTATAGGTAGAATTCTCACAGCAACCACTTAATATCATGAATTAACACTCATTAATTCTAGATCTATATAATTCGTTTCAATTCCTCATGTGAGGTCTACATTTTATGAAATTAATACATCACACATGAAATATTGTTAGCTACTCAAACAATATTAATTCTATTATTAACCTGTTATATAACAAATTTCAAAGTTAAGTTAGTGAAGCTTTTAATCCTTTGACTTATTAAAGAAATTTATTAGTATCAATTTTTTATATGAGCTTAACCTCAATTTTCTTCTTCTAGGTTCAAAAAAATCTTCTCATTTAAAATATGAACCCTTTTCTAATTTTCTTTTGATTTTTTTTTTTCATGGAGGATTATTATGTTTAGTTAAGTTTATTTTATTGATTTTGAATATTGGTCCTTTCCTACGTTAAATTTTTAATTACTTCCTAATTTTCTTAAAAGTTTATAATTCAATTGATACTAACTAAGAATTAAATTTTTTAAGTGAGTAGTGACTAATTTTAATAGTGTTGATGTGTTAAATTTTTCTATATTCATTGCTCACTTAATAATTTATGAAAAATTATATAGATTTGTATTAAAGATCAACTACTAGTAAGTTCCTATATTCATACCTTTCAAAATTTCCTGTCATTAAA
>JXCR01050292.1:19885-50983 GCA_002079205.1 Phalaenopsis hybrid cultivar | reverse complement strand
TTCCGCTAATTTATGGTTTATTTCTCTCGAAATTGAATGTGAATTTTTTTTTAGTTCTAACATTCTAATCCTAAAGTACATCGAGATTCAAGCCTGATTGAGAGGATTTTTTGGGGATGTATCAAAATTGATGCCACATAACCAAGCATAACTTCCAAGTCCTTTACCAATTGAATTAGTTCATACCCACAAAAAAAGTTGTAACAAATGTTACATGTAAGTTATAATTTTATTATTTTAATTTATTAATAATTGTAATTTATGAAATTATATTTAAACGACAATTCATTTTCTCTCTTACACTCAAATTCTCAAAATCCGTGTGCTGTCCTATGATACACCTAAAGTCATGAAACCCTCATCTTCTCGCCCATGTCAATATTCTCAATGGCACTCTTCTCCCCTTGATTTAATATCTTTAGAATTTGATTCTATTATTGAATTCATACATATTAAATAATTTTTTTATTTTTAGTTCTGTTTTGGAACTTTAAAATCGACACAAGCATACAAATTAACAGTATTTGATGCATTATAAATGCGAAGATTAATTACTTAGATCATGAAATGTCATTCCTAAAAAGCCTATTAGAGTGAACGTAAAGAAATGTGTTAACATTGATCCTAGAGAGATCCAACGATAAATGAGATGAGTAAAATGAAGGTTGGTCGACTATCAGGAGATCGTGACTGACCCAGCGAAGGCATACGAGCCAAGCTAACAAGGACAAAACTAACTGGGCTAAGACATACAAGAAGACGACTGAATTATCCAAGCATGAGCTATTCAATCAAGAAATGAGATAAAGGAGCATTCGAATTAACCACCTCGATATGATAACCTACTATATAATAAAGCAAATCCAAAGAAGATTCAATTCCACATCATCTCTAACTATCTTATGGATGTCCTCTCACTAGAGATCAAGGATTAGCAGTTGGACTAAATTAGTCGTCAATTGACCCAGATCGGCCAAAGTTTAACTGCCTAAGCTGATCCCTTTGACCTGAAGCCAACCAAGCTTATTCGATCGATCCAAAAGAAGTCAGACGCACAGCCATACATGTAAAATACCAAACATACCCTAGGACAGACCCCTTCTATACATGGGCAAAAATGTAATAGCATCATTGTACCATATCCTCTGTAAATAGGGAAAATATTTTATGAATAAGACACAATGATTACCGTTCATTCATTTTTGCCTCTCTTTGTATCTCTTCTTATTTACATACTATTCCTCCTCTGTGATTCTCAAACAAATCTAAATTCAACATCACACATTCGGAATTTGAAGCTCAACAAAATTAAGCTTCTGAAAACTCTCTATAAAATTTTATCCACATCAAATGATGACAATGATTAAAAAATCAATAATATATTTTATAATCACTTAATTGATTCAATTGATCTCAACTAAATCTATTTTGATTGTATCAGCTGAACATGCATTTATCAATGATGAAGCTTATTAGCACAAGACGACAACCAAAAAATTGATGGTGAGGTCGAATGAATGATTCATAACATTGATAAAATGAAGAAGTAATCTAAGTTAAATTTGGATAGAACATATATATTTGAAAAATTATAGGGCCGTACCTAGTAATCAATGTTAACCGCCATCGCATGGACCAGTTGTTGCTCGATTATCTTTGTCTAATCATTATGTTTTACTTGATAGCATTTTCATCGTCTTCTAACTATCATTACTTGATTATCATCATCTAACTCTTATTGCTGACTAACATCACCTCAATAATATTGCCTACTTCTTTTCCTTCAATAATTCAGCCATGAGAGACTTGCTAAATCTATAATATCAGCTTCTCTAATTGAGTGGAGGGATTAGTACTCTTTAAAATTCCATTTGTATATTACTTCATCTTATTTGGGCAAGGTTTTGTGAGTTTTTTTTCTCTTTTTAAATATTTCATATAAAAATTTTGTTAGCTAAAAGACATTAAAAATAATACATTATTTCAAAAAATATCATTCTATAATAATTCAAACATCAAGTGAGAGATTTCAATTATACATTACTTCTTATCCAACGAACAATTAGTAGGTGTGGAATATGTACATGCACATATTCTGGCCTATTTTAGACGAATCACTTTATAAATTTTATAAAGAAAGGAAGATATTTCATGGAATTCTTATACTTTCTTGCACCTTATCATTGTCATTTCATTATGATCCCCCTTGCAAGAGATGATGAGAAGGTTTGAAATCTGCTCCAGCTTTCTCTCTTTTTCTTTTTAGCCTCTCAGACGTTAATGTCATGTAACAGTGTCCTTGAGGATCCTCACAGTATCTTATATTTGCTTTAAAGACCATAACTTTTGTTTAAAGCATGCTTTGTTAAATCCATAATTTCTTGAAAGAAGATTTTTGTGGTATCTCGAGCCTTCACTCTCAAGGAGATATGCGTGTCAAAAATGTGTCGGCATGAATCTCGAGGAAAAGTGATGGGATGAAAGATTAAAGAATGCAGTCCAACGGTTCTCACTGACAAAGACCAAAGGACAATATCGGGATTGCCGAAACACAGAAACATCAAGTACCGTCTTTTTCGATCGGAACTCTGAGTCGACCAAACAAATGATCGTCTGAAGGAAAGATAGAAGCAGCTCAATTCGGGAGGCAATCGTCCAAGATCAGCTTTCCCAACCAATTCTGGAGCTCCTCACAAAATAGTCAAGGACCGCTAATGGAACTTCTCTTTGACTCTGTAAGAAGGCCTCTTGTCCAAGGAGGACCGCGCATTGGAGTATGGTTATACACCCTCTACCTAATAACTATATTTTTTGTGATCACATGAGCACCTCTTCCCGAAAAATTCCCTTAAAAATTCGACTGTCATATCTAGGCCTAACGACGGCCTTCCAACAGATCGACGATCTTCTAGCCGACCAAACATCTTCCGGCCTATGAAAGACTGTCATTCGACCGAGCGATAAGGTCGTCGAATCATAGTGTAACAAATACAAAAATACCCAAAATAACCTATAACGCCCCTATTAAAGCAGAAGCAACAATGTAATTATACACTTGGTGTTTTCGAAATATATAAATAAGGGGTCATCGTTTTAATAAAGAGACCATTGATTCGTCATACCTTACTATGTGCTTGCTTTGATTCGCCATACCTTACTGTGTGCTAGCTCTCACTATCATTTTTTTTCTCTCGTCCTACACTATATTTCTTGAGTGTGACTCACAAGATAAATTTGATTTCAACAATATTATTTTTTTTAATAATTTTATTTATCACCAACAAATTAATAACTTATCATGCTAAAATTAATAGATCCATTTTTTTCTAGGAACAGGAGACTCAACTATTTAAAGAAAAAATCACTGTCATAAAATGATAAATAATCCTTTGATCATTCCTCACTTTGTGGTTCTCAAAGCTAAATGATTATTAATGGTGTGGTTAGAAAAATAATTTATTAGAAATTTATGATGAAAATTATAATACTGATTATTTTATTAATTAGACAGCAATTTTCCAATAACCATAATGTTTTAACACATCTTATTACAAAAATCAACTTTTCATTAACGAAATTTTAGGATTAATTCTTTAAACACAAGTGTGATGGCAGTTTTGAAATATACCATAAGTATAGAGCTCTTCCAAACACATCCAAGTATGTGTCAAACTTAGAACTTAATGAAGACAAAACATTCCGTCCTGACACTGTAAGTTCTGATGGCTAATCGCCGGTGGCCACGTTGTGATACACGCCAGTTGTGGGCGATGTGACTGCCAGTGCTTGGCAGTGAGGATGTGTGAACGACCAAATGGAATATTTTTTTCTTAATGAGAGCAAAAAAATATAAAAGAAAAAGGTAAAAGTTGAAAGAAAGATATGCACAGAATCATACTAAGCAATATCGGAGGCTTGCATCGTCATTTCAGCTTTTCTTTTCGTGAGGAAAAGATGGGTTTTGGCTGTCTCAACTCTATCAGAGCTGTTTCAAGGAATTTCATCATTAGTAAAGATTAGGTCAAAAGGTTGAGTTATAATTCAACGTTAGTTGTGATTACTCTATGAAAAATAGGTAATTAGGGGTTGATTCATGATGAGGTTTTTTGTTCTGTAATTTTTTTTTTCTTTTTAAAGTTCTGTCGTACTTTTATTTTTATTCAAGCAAGGAAACATTATAAGAACATATATATTTTACACATATCTTTCTTGAGGTATCTCACCAATATTAAGACCGCGAAACAACTACAATCCCATCCATCAGGACCATAAGCGACCACATGGACCAGCAGAGGCCAAATTGCTCTCAGTCAGTCTATTAGCAGAGGCTAGTCATGTGGACTAATTCGGAAGAAGCAACAAAAGAGTCACCCAAAATAATGGATAATCTGATAAGACAAGTATAAGAATGGCCAGGGTGAAGAACCTCTCTGTTTGGCGGAGAACCTCCATATGGGGCAGCTCATGTGTGCAGCAGCATTTTTGAAAATGTTGCCTAACAGTTTGGCTTGCGCGTTTTTGAAAACGCTGTCTATCGCGTTTGAGTTTTTTACACTAAACGCAGGCCGTCGATCCGCGGGTCGCATTTCAGGATAAGATGTTTATCCTGAAATGCACAAGCTGCCTCAAACAGACCCTTAGTTGATATATGATCATTAAAGACAACTATATGTGTCTAGAGGTCTACGAAAGGTACAACCCTAAGTAAATCATTTATGCAAGCCAAATCTCTACAAATAAGGGCTATTAAATGTAAACTATATTCCAATTTATTGCTCTCTGGAGGAAACAAAAAATCCACACAATCATCCTCATCTTTCACATTCCCGCATTAACTTAGCTGCTAGGTCGTCTTTCTCCGTTCTCTCTCCTTCCCGATACTCTATTCAGTGGGTGCGATTCAATGACAAATCTGGGCTCAACATCCAGAAAAAGTATGATGAGTGTAAATCATGCGACAAATAAGAAAAAAAGTAATGCAAGAAGAAGAACCTGCCACTGAGAGGTTGCAACAAACATGGATTGCACCAAAAATTTTGTAACTCATCAGATCTACAACTTAAAGAGCAGATGATGGAGATGAAATGAGAGAAGCTTTCTCAAGCGACAACACAAAACTGATAATGCGGACGTGGCCATGTTAGATGATGATAACTGAAGGCATGTCGTTGCACCACGACATTGTATGCTAGAGAATGCCTTCTTCAGGGAGATCTCTTAAGCTGAAACTTTTGAGCACTTCATGATCACATCTCTTGAATCCTACGAAGGACAATCAGATCCTTCTGACCATGTTACATCTTCTGAATCTATCGTGTGTCTGTTGAGGAAAAACAATACACTAAAGTGTCGACTCTTCTTCATGATTCTTAAGGAGTTCACCCTCTAATGATCCAACAATATACCATTAAGAGTGATAACCTCTTTTGCAGAGTTCATAAGAATGTTTATAACATAGTTTGTCAGTGCATAGAATTCTTATAAGAGCTAGTAGGCGTTGTTGCAACTCCACTAACAGTATGGAGAGTCTCTACATGTTTTTGTGACTAGCTTCAAGAAGGAGATACTGGAATTATGAGACCTACAACCTAGAGTCGCTCAAGTAGCCCTAGCTCAAGGATTAAAGGAGATTCCATTATGTTATGCATTGGGCCTAAAACAACTAAAGATGTTTGACGAATTGCTATAATTCAACAAAAATTACATAATTGTTGAAGAATACAACTCACCTTTTGATCCACATTAGGGCGTAAAATTCAAAAAAGCAACATATGGATAAGAACTTTCATGGAAGCTAAAGAAATTTAAATAGCCCTCCACAACCAGCGATCAAGCACAAGTTTGAGGAAGACCATCCTTGCCCTTTCCACGGAGGGACTCATGTGCTAGAGAGAGGAGTTTTACACCTAGAAGGATGAGCTCCTTATCAGGAGAGGCAGGCAGACTGACATTGGAAATGGAGTCCACACCACCAACTAATGAGATCCCCCAATAGACTTCATTGAGGGTCTCAATGGCTAAGATAGTAAAAACCATCCATAATAATGATTACTTTCAGAAGTCCACTCCAATGAAAGCTAGAGGTTACATCAGGGATTCAAAGAGGTACTATGGCTATCACAGGGATCATAGACATGACATGGTAGAGTGTCGTAACCTTTGGAGTTTGACCAATGAATTGATCAAAGCTAAAACACCTGAAGGAATTTGTAGCACATGTAGTAGTTAACAAATGGTAAACAACAGTCCCAATAAATAAAGAACGCAATGAATTTGCTTGAGTGCATATCATCCACATTGTTGTCCCAGCCATCCTTGATAGAGATGGAGTCGAGACCTCTCAGTTGATTAGCTTGAATAGATTCTGCTCAAGAGAATTATGCATGACAACCTCATCCCAATGATGAGTCACAAACCATCTGCCCATTCGAGGAAGTCGTACATTCTAAAGGCCAAATCTACAATGATGCCATCATGGTATCGACATTGATCGCCAACATTCAAATCAACAACAATCTTAATGACACATGGAGTTCAATGAACATCTTGTCCAAATTTATCTTTGAAAAGATGAATTTGGGTACTCTGCATCTCTTGACCATGTTTGGTCCATTGTATTGCTTTTTAAAAGAAAAAAAAAAGAGATGATGAGAATCCAAACTCTACATATCACTTCATGTGAGGGTGATAAGAAATTTATTTTCATGGTCCACTTCATCAAAGTTGACTCACCAATCACCTCCAATGCCATCTATAGTCATCCTCGCCTCAATAATTTTAAGTCTTTTGCCTTGACATACAAGTAATAGTGAAATATTTAAGAGAAGACGAAGTGATCACCATTCCGGATGACTTAGAATAATCATGCATCTACTATCTGTGAACTATAAGTAGCATGCATTAAGAGATATTAGAGCTAGATTTCTAGTTAGGGAGTGATAAGGAGACCGGAAAGGCAATTGAAGAGATCCCAGCTGAAGAAGACAAATATTTTTTTTCAACTAAGTATGGATTTTCATGCACCTTATAGGGACGAGCTCATCACTCTCGCTCTGGGGGTAATGTGATGTGTTTTCTTAGTCAGTCGATGAGATGCTAGGATTCTCCACTAATGTTACTTATCACCAACTAAATAGTGATCCAAAGGCTCGACCCATCAAGTAGCAAATGAGGTCATTGGTGTTTATTTTGGTGGATCCGGTTCAGGAAGAAATGTAGAAACTACTTGAGACAAGCTAAATCAAATAAGCCGCAACATGTAGACTAAGTATCCAATATGGTTGTCTCAAAGTTAAATGACTAGCGATAAATGTGTGCCCTTGTCCAAAGGATAAATATTCTCTACCACAAATTGCTGCACTTGCAGATTTGACTGTTAGTTACTCAGTCATGAGCTTCCTTAATTCTTTCTCTCAGTATCACCAAATAAAACTATATTCTATAAATGTTAAAAGAACTATATTCATCACTAAAGAGGGTGTATTCTCATATAATGTAATATATTCAGGCATAAGAATGCAGGTGCCACATACCAAAAAAATTATGGATGTAATATTTGTCAAATAATAATAATAAAAAAAATCAAAGTCGATTTGATGGTGTACTGGTCAATAGTAAAGCACCGAAATAGCATATAAAATATTTTAAAAAAACATTTAAAACACTAAGAAGATATAACATGATGTTAAACTCACTTAAGTGTAAATTTGATGTTGAAATAAGAAAATTCCTAAGGTATATATGATAACACTCAAAGGGATCAAAGCCAATCATGGGAAAGTTTAAGTGCCCGTAAACTTTTCATCCCCTCATAACATTAATAAACTTTAGAAAATAACAGACTAGATTGCAATTCCAAGTTACTTCATCTTCAGATTTCAGGATAAGTGTGCAGCTTTCTTCAAGGTTCTAAGAAATGTCAAGGGATTGACATGGACGAATCATTACGAGAAAGATTTTCAAAAGTTAAAGAGCTTCTTGATGTTGTCATCATTGCTTCAAAGCTCGAAACTAAAATAAAATTATCCTTATACCTGGGAGTCAACTCTAAATCCATCAGCTCAATCTTGGTCCAGAGAACCAAGGGAAGCAATTAACAATCTATTACATCATCAAGATTCTATGAGGAACCGAATACAAGTATCCGATTACAAAAAAAAAAACTAATATTTAATTTAATTATTTCAGCATGAATGCTTTGGCCTTTGTTTTTTAGGTACTTTTTAGAGCACTCAGGGTCACCAACTTGTCTATTTATATATCATCATATAATTTTCTTATTCAAATAAATATCTCTCCCGAATCATATCAATGATTCGAAGAAAAGAGAAATCGAAAAGAATGATATATGACAACAAATGCAAATGAATAAAAAGAAATAAGTGGAAGGCTTATACATGAATAATCCTCGTGTGATGGATTAAGAATATACGTCCGAACAGGGCTAGATCAAAGTACCCTGAAACACAATATCCATGAAGATAATCCTTATATAAGCCACATGTAACTAGAGAACTAAAAAGAATATTTTTGTTATGTGGTCAAGAGCCTTCCTGACTAATGTATCCCTCTAGTTAATTATATCTTAAGGAGACCCAAGAATACTCTCGTTAAAAAGAGTTTCACTTATATTATCATAAACCTAGAGAATAGACTATCAAAGGATGGTTATTTCATAAGGGAACACCATGGTGCTTTTAAATTTCTTGCTAAACCACAGGGCAGATAGTGATTCTCTCATGTCCTAAATGGATAGTAGCTCGTTGACATAAAGAGCATACAAAATAACCAAATTTATCTCGAATAGGATATCACTATACGTCAGAGCTCA
Organism: Phalaenopsis hybrid cultivar; assembly: GCA_002079205.1. Taxonomy (NCBI): domain Eukaryota; kingdom Viridiplantae; phylum Streptophyta; class Magnoliopsida; order Asparagales; family Orchidaceae; genus Phalaenopsis; species Phalaenopsis hybrid cultivar. The sequence continues at coordinate 42,153 of JXCR01050292.1, read as the reverse complement.
TCGGGACATCAAGGCAAAAGGTGAATCATTATGTCCCAAGCAGGTGGTGGTTCATAAGTATTTGGGTTGACATGATGATATCAACGAAGCTAGAAGGAGGCACGGGGCTCGAGGGGGCTCAATAAGAGAAAGAGTAGAGTGATCCTAAAAGTTATAGGTAGTCGAGTCAGTGTACCAGAGAGTCATCCCAAGCCACTAGGACTCTAAGTTTACATGATCGTGAAGGTAGTCGACCAAAAACGTCTGAAGATCACCAGTCAACAATCTGTGAATTATGTCGTCCATGGGTTGCTTAGTAGCCCTAAGGTCAAAAGAATGAAACTCTTTCCTATGACTATCAAGTGAAGCTCCAAGAGGTGTGACTTAAAATTGCCAAAATGACAAGGATGCCGCAGGAAAGGAAGAGAAACATTCCCAACAAAAGGACTTACACTCGTCTGGGTCGGAAGTCTTCTAACACCCTAAACACACTAGACAACCACCTAGAAATTTATGTTGTTGGGCCAGTCAAGTAAGAGAAGCGCGCAGACTTCTCCGCAGGACATCTAAAGGGTAGTAGAAGTTCATATTAGTCACAACTGATTATTTTTTGAAGTGGATAAAAGCCAAAGCACTCGCGAGGGCCACAATCAAAGTTGTCCCCAATTTTATCTAGACAAATCTCATTTGTCAGTAAGGTCAAATCATGATAATAATCACAAAAAATGGGATGCAATTTACTAATCAATGTGCTAAGGAATTTTGCCAAAGCCAAGAAATTAATCTGAAGTTCACCCTCATTCATTATCCATGAATAAGTAGAGAAGTAGAAGTTGCACATAAACTAATTCTCAACTTACTCAAGAAGAAAGTCTAATGAAGAGCAAATGGGTCGATCTCCTTCCATTTGTCCTATGAACACTTAACATGACACCCTCAATTGTGACTAGGCAAACCACATTTATGCTCTCTCATTGGATTAAAATTGTATTGCCATTCAGTACAACCTACTTAGCTAAAGAGTAGTCATAGTCTTAGCATTCAAAGAAAAGGGTTTTGAAAAGTGTCAAAGCACCAATAAAATAACATGGAGCTTTCAATCAATTTGCTAGATGAAGAGCACACCAAGTTAATCCTTAGGTAAGAAGAAATCAAGAGGAGAATAGCTCACCACTATGACACTTATGTCTAAGAGAAGCACATTAATGAAGGAGATCACATGCTGAAGAAGGCCGGCCCAACTGCACTTACCCAAGTGACAGGAAGCTTGATCAAATATGGACTAGCCAATTCATCATTAATAAATGAGTTGCTCTATGATCCTACAAGCTACTGAGATTTTCCATAAAAGAAATACCTTTAATGTGGAGCATAGATGACTTACATCTATTCTATAATTAAACTATGAATTTTTCCACTTACAACTCATATGGGTGAATAAATTGTAAAATATTTTGAAAGATTTAAGTTCATTTAGAATCTTATTTGGTAGTCATTTGCATTGTGATAAGGGCACATAACACATTAAGAAATGTAGTCAACTAATTCCCTTGGAAGGCTGAAAGCTCCCATGAAGAATAATCTTATTGGTGTAGCTTACAAAGCTCTCAAAAAAGAAAGATCTCAAGGAGAGTCAAAGGTCCACCAATAGACAAATGATAGTTCTAGCATAAACGAATGAAAACAACCATTTGTCATAGTCATGAATAACTAAATAAGATGCTGGAGTGAATTCTTAGTCACTCCTTACTCAATCAAATATTGAGGTGACTATTTTTTGTTCTCACCCTCATATGAATCTCTTAGGAACAGAGCACTCAAACTCGGGAACTTGCCTATAGAGAGTCACTCATTCTCTATAGACTCATCCAAAAATTCATCATAGATAATAAAAAAAAGTGAAAAAAGTAAGAACTCTACCAATTTTACATAGAGACCAAAAGAGAAAAGAAAAACATGTATGAAAAGTAATGTTTCTTATTTTAATTATAAGGTAAGTACAATTACACTTAACCATTGAACCTTTTACATTGAGTCATTGGCCACTCACACTATCTTTACATGTACAATTACGAAGGAGGCAAAACTTCTTTAGTTGCTCGATCAGCTTATTGAGTTGTCCCTTCATTGAATCTAGAGGCTTCTTTTTAATGAAAAAATTCTGTGCACTAGAACCCAGATGTGAAAGGGTGATGAAAAGGTATGGTCGCAACCTTTGTCAGTTAGGAAATAGGATCTCAATGATTTTTCTAAGGAAATGCCAATCATTTCTCCTATCTCTCTACTACACATAAGGATCGTCAACTACCAAAATGAGTTCAGGATAATTGGAGCTGGACAAAATGAAGAGTAGTCACAACTCATGAAAGATTAGGCAATAGGATATGTTTGATGGCTGGGAAATTGTCCACAACTATCTAATGTTTGAGTGGCCTCACAAACAACAACAGACACTAAACCCACCATCTCGAACATTGGAACACCAAAAAGGATGTGGCTGGAATTAATACTAGCAGATAAGTCTTCCACATTGGTACACCTTGATGGAGATCTTATTAGAGAAGTCTTCCTCATTGGAACACCATGAAAGGAAGGGTAAGGGGAAGAAATCTTGCTTTACCTTGATGGAGATCTTATTAGAGAAGAAGCCGCGTGTGCGAGAGAGAGAGAGAGAGAGAGAGAGAGAGCTATAGAGATAGAGTTTGGCCGCTTGCCATGAGACATAAGCAAAAAAGAAATAAAAATGAGGGATTTTGATCTTGGGCATGATATAGACATAAAAACCGGTTGATTTACCAGCTAAAAATTCAATAAATAAGCTTTAATGGCTGAAAACAACTGATAAATCAGCTAGTTTTAAGTGTAGAAAAAAATGTTTGATATTTCAACCAATTTTTTGGCTAGAACAACTAATAGGCTGATAATTCAATTGGTAAATCATCAGCTAAGTTAAATGTATAATTTCAATCATTTTTTTAGCTGGTAAATTATTGGCTGAAAAAATTAGTCGATGATTTTGTCGATAAAAATTACTTCTTTTGTAGTGTGTGTGTGTGAGAGAGAGAAAGAGGGAGAGAGAGAGAGCAATAAATTTAAGTTGTTTAAACACAATGGGATCTAAAGTATCCAACATTTTCACATGCATCAATGTAGGTTATGCATTATATATTTTCATTTCAACCGGTAAACCGTAATATCGGTAATTGGCTATAGTCTTAATTGAGTTAGATGATAATGTGAAACTGAGTTTATTTGATATGATAACTTTAGTTAGTTTATCAAATGACGCTCAAAATGTATTTACCTATCAAGGTAACTTGATTTTGTTATAGATGATCCTTAATTTCCATTTTTTGAGTAATGAGATATATGACAATGATTGCAATAGAGGTTGAATGTTCGAGGCCTTTCATTCCTTCATTAAGATTTTAGCCAAAATATTGTTTACCTCATTAAAAAGCAACAATAGTTGGGAATACCTCGACTTCATTCTGTGAGATTAATCTACAAGAGGGCAAGAGGGCTAAATTTTTGCTCAAAATAAGTTGAAGGGGGTTGGAGAGAGAGAGAGAGAGATAGAGCAATGAATTTAAATGGTTTAAATAGAATGGGATCTAAAACTACCAACATTCACATATGCATTTACTCATATATTATCAAGAGTAAGTCGAGCCTTATTTTCATTTCAAGGTAGATAAATTATGCATTCTACTGACTGCAATTATATCTGATTGACTATAGACTGAACTAGTTCAGTGGTCATTTGAAACCAAGCATATTTAAGATTGAAATTTTAATTAATCCATCAAATGACGCTCAAATGTATTTGCCCAACTTCATTATAAAAGCTCACAAACCAAGCCACAAAATTATATTTTGACATTTGAATATTCACGAGGAGTTGTGCTAAAGGAGGTACTATATTTAGTGAAACAGAAACAAAGACCTTCATTCAAAACTAATTCGCTCTAAAGAATAATTATCAAATTCAACACTATTTTTTTTGTAACAACAAACTTTTATGATGCAATGGACATGTCGCTTCTCTCGAGAAACTTCCAATACAAAGGAAATCCATATTAGCATTCGTGGAGTCTCCCTTTTATAATTTGTCTCTTATCAAAAAGCTTGAGAAAAGAAATAATAGCAAAAGCCAAACTAGATATTGTATTTAATCTCACTTACTTTTTTTTTTCCTTCCTTCCTTCCTTTTTTTATTTAATTTAATATTTTTTTAAGGATGGGCTTTCCATAATGTTTTATCTTGCAAATTATCATGTAGATGAGTTTATCCTTAAACTTCTTAGTGCATGAAGCACTTGCAAACAAATACTTGTTTTCTTTCTAAGACTTCTTAGTGCTAGTTTTGTGAATAGCAATGTTTCAAGGGCTATGTATGTAATTAGTATTATTATTTTGCTAGGCTTAGAAATCCCAATTCCATTCACTCCTAACCACTTAATTTTTTCTTAATTGTATTTTTTTGGCTTTTAGATGAGTCACCAAGCACTTGGCAATTCACAACAAGACAAGGAAACCATAAAGTGGTTTTATAATTTCGGTGCATAAANCAAGGAAACCATAAAGTGGCTTTATAATTTCGGTGCATAAAACATATTTTTATATGAACCTTCTTTAAATTAATAGGCTTATTTTAAGAATTGAGGACTATAAAGTGGCTTTATGATTCCCATGCATGAAAATATTTTTATATTAGTTTATGTAAATGGCTTATTTTAGGAATTGAGAAGGAGAAAGGGCCCTTCCTTGCTTAGAGTTCATTGTTGTATCATCATTTAAATACAATCATATTTTGCTACAAGTCAAGTTCTAAATGAAGTTATTATAAATAAAAGTGTGAGTGAGAAAAAATTGAATTCCCAATTGGGGCTTAACTCATTCATTATAAGTTTTTAGTCATTTTAAGAACCAAATTATTTATTATGCAACTTGCACCAAAGATTTAAAAAATAGAATATTACAAAAAAATGGGTGGAATGTGTTAAACCGTACTAGACATTACTAATTGTAACATTTTTTGCCAATAACTATTCCTTTCAATTCTATAACTAATTTCAATTTTTTTAGAAGTTAAGCTCAACTATTTGTAGACATCAGACAACCATTTGTGGACGAGTTCTTGAAGTCTTGATCTATGTTTTTTTCTCAATTGTTTTCTTCCTTCTATCTGATATGTTGTAAGAATATGTGGACTAAATTCTTTCATGGAATCAGAGCTTAGACCCACTGACATTCTTCTCCCTCAACATGAGTTCTCACTCAATCCCGTCCGCCAATGTGGCAATGCCAACAGTTAATTACAAATCTCTACCAAGGGATTAACTCAATCCCAACTCAATTGAAATTTATCATGGCAATATAAAAACCTTTTCTTTACATCACTAACCTCACACAATCATCTAATTTGGAAATCTCAAGTTCTAAAACTATTTCAAGCTAATGGATATGAGGGTTTCTTTATGGAACCTGCAAAAAACCAGCTCCCTACATTCTTGATTCAGTAGGAACCGAGGTATCAAGTTATGATTACTCAAAATGGGTTTTAATTGATCAAAATATGAAAATGATGCTTTATTTAGTCATTTCTTCCTCGCTCCCAGCGTTCTCAATTTGGAAACCTTTTTTGACACTTGGATCACTAACGAAAGAAGATTACAGTCCGTGAACAGATCTTAAGTTATTCAATTAAAGAATGAACTTCACAATGTAACTATGAGGGATAAAATAATGACTCAATACTTGCCAAAAACTAAGTGCAAGGTGGAAACTCTAGCATGCACCAATGCTAATTTGGCTTTTGAGGACATAATTCACTACAATCTTAATGGATTGCCCTCATTTTTTCATGCATTTAAGAAAACAATTAGAACAAATTTACAAACAATCAACCTAGATGATCTTTACACTCTATATGCAGTGATAAAATTAATTTGGCTCAGGAAATATCCAGAGAATCAACAAAATTTGTACAACCCTCACAACCATTAGAGGTAGAGGTAAATACAAGAATTATCATTCTTGCTCTAATAGAATTAAACATACTACAAAATCTCATTCAAATAACAAAAATCACAATATCATTTTCAAAATATATAATAAACTTCCACTCTGTCATCAAATGTTGGCATATACATGATAGAAATTATCAGCTTTCAAAGGCTTAATCAAAGAATCTATGGCCAACTCCAATGACTATTGATATCTTGATAGTGCAGCAGAACATCTCAGAGGATATCAAAATGATATTTTGAAATTTTCAAAAACACAAGGGGGACAACCCAATTATTATTGGAAATAGCCAACAACTAGAGATTTCACATATTGGGCAAGGCTTGCAGCCTATAGCTACAAGTAGGTTCTTACTTTACAACGTACAATTTTTCATTCGAAAAAATTGCATTACACAATTCTTTCTCCATTACATTCACAACTACTGGTTATTACATAAAAGATATGTAGAACAACAAAACTCTTCTTAAGGGACCTTATTCAGCAATTCTGAAAAAGCCATAGGAGTTCAAATTTCTTAGCACCGATCACAATCTATCAAGTTACAAATCTGTCGCATAAGAGGTTAGTTCATATATCATACAAAGTTTAGCAATCCTTGGTACGCAGTGTTCCACCTTTACAACATTGCTGCAACTTGCACTTCATGCAATTTAGTCAAAAGATAACATACCTTTTCCTACTTCCATTTTTCAATCTTCTCACTCATAAAAAACAATTCACTCTAATGTACGGAGACTATCCTTTATTTCTTTTACTCAATCTTACAAGTATTATGTAGTGTGTGTAGATGACTATTGTCAGTTTACTTGGATATATCTATTTAGAAATAAAAGTGCAACTATCAACAAGTTCATTGAGTTCAAGAACATGATAAAAAATCAACTCAAAATTCTTCGTATAGATGGAGGAGCATAATATCTAAATAATCAATTTAGTAATATTCTCAAGGAATGGGGTACTCATCATTAGTAATACATGTTCTAATGCACAGAAACAAATAACATTTGAGAAAGAAAGCACAAAATATCTTATAGTAATGGTTCATGCTCTCTTAAATTGCATGTCTTCCTTCTCATCAATGCACTAGTACTCTTCTCATAGCTTGTTAGCTACATCCACATATTACCCATCAAAACTATTCAATCCAAATCTTTGAATGAGATATTATTCAATAAGACACCTACATACAAACATTTAAAAATATGTGGGTTTCAATGCTTTTCTTCGTTCAAGACAAAGCCTCAACATCACCTTTGCCACCATTATTATTCGTTCCCGCATCATCTCTAAAATTAACCATCACTCCTTATAAAAAAATTTACTTGTGCATAAAAGGAAAAAAAAAACTATTCTCGACAGCCACACAATCATACACAACCCTTTTTAAACACTCAAACCCCCAAAACTTTATCTCCTAACATGGAACCTTCACCTCATTGTCCCATTCCAATTAAGACTCATAATAGCATGCCTGCTTAAAAACAAGCAATACGAAACCAAAAGAGACCTTTTAATCTTGCACCAACTCCAAATACCAGATCCTACATGCCACTCTACAGTCGGGAAGTAGGATCACTGGAGAAGAGCCATGTCAAAGGAATTTCATGCATATATCAAGGAACTTGGCTTCTAGTTCCACCATCATCTCATCAGAATATCCTAGGATCTAGACGGACAATCAAAGCAGAATATGAGACAGATGGGTCCATTGCACGCCACAAAGCAAGGTTGATGACTCAAGATTTCAAACAAACTTCTATAATAGATTATATATTATAAGGGAAAATTACATACCACACAAAACTTCACTTTGGGGTCATAAACTAATGCATAAAAAGATAGTGTATGGATCTTATATTTTATGTGGCCTATGTACATAAATATAAGAATGTAATAATAAACAAAAATAAGGGAGAAAGTGAAATAAAGGCTGAGAATCTAGCACGTGTTATAAAGCTGAAAATGAATCAGAATTACGTAGAAAGGTGTTCCATACGGCTTTTCCACAAAATCAATAGAATTTTTCCACGTGGTTTCCACTTTTAAGCTTTCAATCCACGGCTGGGAGTGTAAACTAGGCTCGCTCGTGTCCGACTCGATTATATTTCGAGCTTAAAAATTATATTCGTGTTCAGCTCGTTTGCTTAGCGAGCCGAACACGAGTCGTTCAAGAATAAAGAATCATTTTGACAACCCTAATCAAGTAGTCATAAGATGTTAAGGATTGAGGTAAATTTTAAAATATTATTTGAATCTAATTTAATAATTTTTATTTTATTTTCTTCATTAATACTTTTAATTGATTATAAATCATTGTAGCTTTGTAGTCAATTATTTTTTTTTTAAATACTACTCATCAAAGATAGATAGATAGATATATATATGTGTTATATATATATATATAATTGATTAGTAGTATTTCGAGCCGAACACGAACAAACAAATATTTGTCTGTGTTGTTCTTGTTCGGCTCGTTAACTTAGTGAACGAGCCAAACATGAATTGTTCGAGAATAACAAGCCATTTTGACAGCCCTATCCACGGCCAGAACATTTGAGCATGCTTCAATTTTAATTAAAAAAAGCCATTAATTCAATGAATCATTATTACAATAGAAGGGTAAATGTGTCAAATGTATAAATAATTGGGCTCTTATGCAACTAAATGCATTATCTGAACCAAAAATGAGCTCAAATTTAGTATTAAGCCCAAATAAATTATTCATATTTGATATTTGAACTATAATGCAAAAAATAAATAACAAATCATTCCTTTAGTGCATAGACATATATCATTGTGAACTTATAAAATTGGGATTTTTAATTATTGACTGAGGTTAGAAACAATTTTGCTTCTAGTTGGCAATATAATTATTTTAAATTGATAATTTAATAAATTGAATTGATAACATTATAAATCCAAAAGTTTATCTCAAATAGAATATTTTCCTTTTAATAAATTTCATTAAAGAAATAAATTTTAAGGAATTCAATAGAAATATGAAGTTTAGAAGCTAGTTTTTGGCTTTCTAAATAGTGTTTAAATTAGTCGTCGTAAAAATAATTTTGGACTCAATTTACTTTATTACTTAAACGGTACGTACATTTATGTGTACCTCGCATTTGCTGGATCCATCAATCATGATCAGTGGTGGCCAACAACAGCCAGCAGGACAATAAGAGTTAAGCTTTAGTAGTAAACTCGCTCTCTTTTTTTCAATTTAAGTGAAGAATGGGGGTCTATTTATAATTTGTTTAGAGAATCATTTCGATAAATTTTTCTAGGATCTCAAAACACTCGACTAAACGGTCCATATTAATTCCCTTATTCACAAATTATTTTTCCAACATTTAAGTGTCTTAATAATCTCAAAATTAATTGATCGTAGACTCATTGGATTTCTCTTATCGAGATGCTCGATTTGACCATAAGCATGTTAAATTTTGAGATTATTTAGCTTTCTAATTGATGCACCAAAGACTTTGGACTATATTTTAAGATGAACTTTGACAATATATTTTTTTATGGAAGCTTTAATTTCAATTCATTTATTTTACATTGTATTCATACATGGCTAGCCATGTATCAAGTATTGCTAAGACAATTCAAAAGCTCTACCAAACTTATGATTAAAAATTCCGGATAGGTTGATAACTAATGATTAAAGTACAAAATATTGCAGGATTCAGAATCAACATTAATATTTGGCCTTTCCTATGATTTTGGCCCATCTTTAAAAATTCCTTTTATTTATTTATTTATCTTTTTTAAATTTAAGGAGGATGATATGAGCATCAAAACTTCGAACGTCAGGCCCATAACAAGTCCATAAGCCCAATCTCCAGGCTGCTATACATCAGCAATTTTGTTTTCCTTTTCACCGCCATGTGAGCACCAGCCTACCAACAATGGTGTTGTAGGTGTTCAGGGCATCCACCATGACAAAATTATGCGAGATAGTGTACATCATTTATACTTCTCAAGTGACAAGTAAACAAGTCATTCCACAAGTCTCTTTTCTTTCTCCACAACATTCATACAGTGGGCCAGAGGTAAGTGCAAGATAAGCTTTGGCTATATTCTTCTTTTCAAAGACTTTTTTTTGAATAAGATGTTGACAAGATTACTAGTATCGATCAGGATGATTCTAATTTCATAGTTTACAATCAACATAGTAATTGTAATAGCATCATTGAAAGAATTTTTGACAACAGGAAGATTGACGTCTGTAAAAGTGATAGGTGGATGGACTTATGTTGTTAACCTTACAAGAATAGTCAAGTTTACTTCTCTTATTCTAATTGCTTTGGATTGGACCTTCGTGAAACTTCAAGTCGGTCTCCCCTAAGAATTGATGATACTATGCTAATGATATGTGATATCCTTGCTAGAATGACCTCATTGTTTTTGTCTTCAACAAAAAATTTTCCTCGCATCTAGGTGTTTTTGTTTGGGACCACAAACTGTTTCAACTTTTCTTTGATAGGATTTCAGAGTTACCTATAGTCCTCCGTGTCATGCCTGTGATCTCTATGGTAGGTGTAGTATTTATTTTGATTGCACGTGTGACATTTTATTAGCATCGATAAGGGATTTTTGAACTAATATTTATTATGCAAGGCTTTAACAATCTTAGCCATAGATATTCTCAATTGAGTGATTTCTATTGGAGGGAACCGAGGTGGTTCTCATCTTACTTTTGGTCGAACAATCATGGTTCCAACTAGCAAGTTCACCTTCCAAAGCAGTTTTAAAAGTCTCTAGGTGAATCAACTTCTTCACTCCTTCGATACCTAGGATATTATCTTTTGAACATCCTCCTTGTTCTCGAGTTCTAGAGGAGCTTGGTATGGAATTATATTCCTCCTCTGAACTGTGGTTATTGGTTAATTTCATAGGCTCAACTAGAGTTCTTGGTTTTTGAAGACCAAAAGCATTTCTGAATTAGCCTTCACACGTGAAAATATTACATCAGTACTACACACGTAAAAAAAAACGTGTGTAGCCAATCAATTCACGTCACGACATCTCGTGCGACAGAGAAAAAAAAGACGGCGCAGTAACACGGGGAATATTCTCTTCTGTGTTATTCATGTGTTATTGCGCGTTATTCATGTGTTATTGCATGCTATTCATGTGTTATTGCGTGTTATTCATGTGTTATTGTATTATTATAACACCAAGAATATTCTCAGGACAAAATAACACATGAATAACACACAATAACACTTAAATAACACGGGAAATATTCCCGACAAAAGAAAAAAACGACGCAGTAACACGAGGAAATATTCTCTCCTGTGTTATTCTTGTGTTATTGTGTTATTCATGTGTTATTGTATTATTATAACACCAGGAATATTCCCAGGACACAATAACACATGAATAACATACAATAACACATGAATAACACCCGGGGGGAATATTCCTCGTGTTACTGCGCCGTTTTTTTTCTGTGTCGTGCGGGGTATCGTGGCGTGATTTCATTGGCTACACACGTTACTCTACGTGTGTAGTACTGATGTAATATTTTTTCAATCACACATGCCTTGAGCTCATGTTGCATGGGCAACAATTGACTCTAGATCTCTTATGCCAAGTAGTCTCATTAGAATATGGTGACGATACTTCTAAGGCTCTCTTAAGGCTCTTATTGAATCTTCATAAGAGGATGAGAGCTCTTTTGCGACTTATGAGTGCTAGTGAACTAAGTGACAACCATCTGCTTGAACTGGCCAAAAATAGCAAAGATTCAGTGGAGATTTGTTGACTGGCATAGAGTTGACTCCTTTGGAATCATAAAGAATAGGCATCATTTATACATAGTAAGCACATGGCCCTGTTTTTTTTAAATATTGCTATATAATATAATATCTCATAGGCATATATTTATAATATTATCCGCCGACCGTAGGTATTATTTTCTCCACCGCCCGTGACATGCTGCGCACTTCTATTGATTTATTTATCTTAACATCGCCATATCATGACGTTATATATATATATATATATATATATATATATATATCGCCAAATGTTTTCTGCACAACATTTATGGACTACGTACAACTCAGTGCAACAGCCATTGGGTGTAATGGCTGAGCAAAGGGTGCAATTAGTTGGGTGTAGGGAAGACTTATGTGTGAACTGCTCGTGTTCGACTCGTTCGTTAAGTAAACGGGTCGAATAGAAACAAGTTTTTAAAGCTTGAATTATAAAAGAGTCGAACACGAACAACTCTTTGTTCGCTCGTGTTAGACTCGTTTTAACTCGAAATAAAAAAAAAAATTATATAACTATTAATATAAATTATGTTTAAATCATAATATCTAATGTGACAATGTGATTAGTGTCTTATTTTATGTACATTTGGTCCAGGTTTTGAATCTCGCGCTATATATCTATTTTTTTCAATTTAATTTTAACGAGCCAATTTCGAGTCGAACACGAATATTTAAATCTAGTCAAACACGAACACTATTCACGAGCCAATTTCGAGAACGAGCATATTTCGAACATGAGCTAAGCCTGAGCTCGTTCATAGCCCTAGTTGGGTGGACAAATATCACATCTAACTGTTTAGAATTGATCGGTTCAAATGAAACACTTAATACTTTTTTAGCTAATTGAATTATATTGAATAAATTAGATAAACATTTAAGAACCATATAATTTCAAACATCAATACATCAAAAGAAAATTTTATATCAAGAATAATTTCTTAAGAATACTAAAATGAAATAAGAAAATATAAGAAGTTGAGAATTTATAAGAAGTTATGTTCTATCTAGTACTACCACTACACATTATGACGAGCAAATAAACAGCTAACTACAAGTCAGATGGAGTATCTTACTAGACAGTAGTTTTGCTTCAGTACATGGTCTAATTCAATCACAAATTGGTGTCGCCAAATAATGTGCCTCCCTTTTATTTCTTCACTATTCTTCTTCATCCTAATTGCTAACCTAAGTGGTAATGTTCTATATGGATTTACAGTTGCTATATCAATTATGTTTAGTCTAGGTCTTAAGGATGACAATCTTTATTGGCTTCTAAGAGGCAATTTCGTATATTCAATGATATCTCAAACACATATATAGGCTTTTTTTGGTTGTCTTAATGTAATATAAACTAAGGGTGTTGGGATATGTGGAGACCCGGTCTACTGCAATTTTAGCAGTAATTAAATGGTTAATTAGTGTTGTTAATTATTTTCTTAATTAAGAATCATGCCAGAACTTTTTCGCAGTTTGTAATGCCCAACTGGATTTGTTGCCTTTAATGTGCTTGTTAGCTTACTATAAATCAATGGTAAAGCACTGGGAAGAAGCGTGCAAGGTGAAGAAAAGGTTTTTTTTTTCTTTGCTTCGGTTTTGCTGGCAAAGAAAAGAAACTTTGGGTTTCTTTTGTCAAATCCATCCTCTCCCGTGGCTCAAGTGAGGAGAGAGAGAAGAAGAAAGAGAAAGAGTACTTTCTTTTAATTGTCAAGGTGAATCAACGGGTGTAATTCCTTGAAATAATAAAATCTTTCATAACTCTGTGGACGTAGGCAATTTGTTGAACTACGTAAATCTGTATTTTCTGTTTTGTGAATTTTTCTCGATTTGGTTTTTTGTTTTATTGCATTCGTTTTTCACAACAATTGGTATAAGAATCTTGGTTCAGATCTAAAGAAAAAAGATGGGCGGAGACGAAGTGATGACATCAGAGATCGAAAAGTTCAATGACACATTTTGGTTACTGGAAGATGCAAATAGAGAATTATCTCTATGGGAAGAAACTTCACCTACTGTTACTGGGAATGAAGCCGGAAAAGATGGACGAGGCGGAATGAAATCTGTTGAATCGACATGTTACAAGGGTTATTCGATTAACCCTGTTGAGATCGGTTGCCCACAACGTCAGGCCTCATGGCGGCTTTATCAGGTATGTTTGAAAATACAGCGACGAATAACAATGTGCACCTAATGAAAAAGTTATTCAACTTAAAGATGGTGGAATGTGTGTATGTTGCCCTACACATGAATGATTTCAATACTAGCAGAAATCAATTATCGTCTGTTGAAATTGATTTTGATGATGAGATATGTGCGCTGCTATTGTTGGCATTATTGTCAAATAGTTGGGAAGTCATGAGGATGGCTATTAGCGGTTCTGCAGGTAAATCTAAACTGAAATGTGATGATATTTGTTATTTGATTTTGGCTGAGAAAGTGCGCATGAGAGATTCTGGTGATATCTCAGGTTTGAGTTCGACACTTAATATTGATTTCAAAAGGAAATCACAAGACAGGAACTCAAATAGAGGGAAATCAAAATCAATGTTTGGTAAGCAGACAACCTGCTGGAATTGTGGCAAGGCTGGCCACATAAATAGAAATTGCAGAAATCCCAAGAAGATGGAGAATGATAGTGGAAATTTGGTATCTGAAGAAGTACATGATGCATCATTGCTGGCAGTTCATAATTTTGTTGATGATGAAAGTGAAGAGGACAGTGGGTCCGGAGCACCTATTCATATTGTTCCACAGACAGATAGTGGAGAACCACAAAACAATGAAGAAATCTTGCAAGATGAAAGTTCGAGCAAGTGGGAGCTGGTAGAACTTCCACTAGAGAAGAAGACATTACACAACAAGTGGGTATACCGGGTGAAAACTAAGCTTGATGGCAGTAAGAAGTACAGGGCTATACTTGTTGAAAAGGGCTTTTAACATGCAGGATATTGCCCATGCAGTGGGAGTTGTAAGCAGAGACAAGAATAACCCATGAAATAGCTTGGACGTGCAAAGCTATGTTGAGCTGATATGTTGATTGAGGGTGTTACTTTTGCGAGATTGAAGTTTTTCACAGCTTCAGTTGGTCTTCTGGTGTGAAGACAGGGCTTTGAGTTGCAGAGGTGGATGATTCATGTTTGAAGAAAAAGACATCGTTGCCTGTGGAGGATATCAGTTCAAGGAAGATGATGTTGTAGCATGTGCATCGGTATCCAAGTAGGAAATTTGTTAAGCTGAAGCCCGACCCCGCTTTCGCCGATCTCGCCTTCCTGCTCCAGCTTGATCGTGAAACCACTCCCGCCTCCGTCTGCTCCCGCGCGTGCAAAGTGAAGCTTCGCTTCGTCCAATCGCGAATAGTTGTGACTCCTTGTTGTTTCGTGAAACGTCGCCTCTCTGCTTCCTGTTCGTGATAAAAGACATTGCACGCACGGCTCTCCTTTAAGTTTTGAAGCACGGCCTTTTTTGTTCTTCTTCGCACTTCCACGGTATAGTGAAAGGACTTCCACGGGAGAGTGGAAGAGAAGTGCAAACAGTAGTTCCTTGTGGCAGAAGGAAGAAGAAATAAGAAGATAAAGATTGTTCTCCTTTGGCTTCTTCTTGATGGCTTGTGGCAAAAGAGAAATTGGATTTATTCCTCTTATAAGTTTATCTTCTTCAGTGTATCTCGGTGTAGAGTTTCTTCGGTGTATCTCAATGTAGAAAAAGAAGAAGAGAGAGAAGAAAAGAGAGCAACAAAGTGGGATAAAGAGTTCGCTCTTATAAGTCGAGACGATCGACTGGTGTAAATTCCTCATGTAGTAAAATCTTCTACAACTCTGTGGACGTAAGCAATTTGACGAACTATTTAAATATGTGTGTTTTGTTGTGTTACTGTTTTATGGTGTGAATTTTCTTGTTCTATTTTTTTGTCAAAGATCGTTCTGTTACATTTTATTTTTCTATATACCACAACATGCTGATCTTATGCATCTTTGGGAAAAAAAAATTAAAGTTTTTTATGCATTCTTTTCTAAGGTTGTATGAACTTTTTTTTAGTTCTTTTATTCCAATGGCTTTCCATATTATTTCGGATTTGCTGATTAATTCAAATTTCTACTATTCTTTCCCTTTTTGTCAGGTTGTCATTTGAGCTATGATGTTCTCAGTTATTGCATTAAAATTCAACAATATTTGTAAATGTTTTAAAATATTTACAGTATTTGGAATGAATTCTAATGTCTTTTTCATCAGGTAAGTACTGAGCTCAATTTATTTTTCTTTTTGGAGATTCTTCTTGTGCTTCTTTGTTGTGATTGCCTTGTTTTCGGTAGCAAGGGTCTAGTTCTTTTTTGTATATGCAACAAAATTTGTTATTTATGTTCTAATCTTTAGTGTACTGGATTGAACAACCGAAAATGAGCCCAAACAATTCAAGAAGTGCTAAGGGGAACAAACATCGAGCAGTTTTCAATGATTACAATCTATTATGCATCATTTTGCGCTCCATAAATTCTACAAATGCCCAATAAATTTAACGAATAAAGATTGCAAATTTTTCAATTAAGATTGATGAGCAGAGAGATGCATCACAGGAGCGAGCTGACAAAATGATATATGCAGTTGATGATACGCTAAAACTGATATTAGAGAATTGAAGTTCCTTTTGAAGACTTTACTTCTGTTCGATTTTGTGATTGTAGCACCTTTTTTATTGTTATTAAGATTACATTTATTTTAATTATGTACATGTGCTCTAGAGAATAGTCGTGACATTTATTGTTCAACTAAAATCTATCACCTATAATATCCATCCATTCAAAGCTTTGTGCATGCAGTGTAACCTCAAATATTCCAAAAAAAAAAAATTATCTAGAGAGTTGACATAATTAGAAGGGATATGAAGAGCTAGATTTTTAAATTTAAGGGTAAAGACTTCCACTTAGATTCCATTCTCCCCATTATTTATCAAATAAAGAAGGAAACAAAAGAAAAAGAGGGTCCCTAATACTACTCGATTTATTTCACCTCCAACCTAAACCACATTACTCAAAACAAACAGTAAACTAGCACCCTCTTCTCTTGCACCCCCCGGCGATCCCAAAGCCGGTTAAACTCAGTACGGAAATCCGGCGATCGCCTTCTTCCACGCCGGCCGGNATCACCTATAATATCCATCCATTCAAAGCTTTGTGCATGCAGCCTACCCTCAAATATTCCAAAAAAAAAAAATTATCTAGAGAGTTGACATAATTAGAAGTGATAAGAAGTGCTACATTATTAAATTTAAGGGTAAAGATTTCCACTTGGATTCCATTCTCCCCATTATTTATCAACTAAAGAAGGAAACAAAAGAAAAAGAGGGTCCATAATACTACTCGATTTATTTCACCTCCAACCTAAACCACATAACTCAAACAAACAGTCATCTAGCGCCCTCTTCTCTTGCAACCCCCGGCGATCACAAAGCCGGTAAAACTCAGTACGGAAATCCGGCGATCGCCTTCTTCCACGCCGGCCGAGCAGAAATATCCTCCCACCAGGCATTCACATGGGGGCGCGAGCTCAGAAGCCCAGCATAACCCGTCTTCGAAAGAGCATACAAGTAAGGCAAATGGTTCAGATCGGCCAGAGTAAACTCATCGCCGGCAAGATACTTGCTCAGGGAAAGCCTCTTCTCGTAAACATCAAGCACATTTGAGAGTTTCGCCACCTGCTCCTTCACCACGTCTTCATCCGCGCTCCCGCCGAACAGCAGCTTCTTAATAAGAACATTAAAAACGATCAAAGAGATCGGAGAATTAAACACCTGCGATTCCACTTCAAGCCACACCTCCACCATCGCCGATTCCGCCTTGTTTCCGGATCTGAGCAGATCCGGCCCAGACCCTTTGTAATGATTAGCGAGATACTTGGCAATCGCACGCGACTCTGATCGCCGGATTTCGACAATCGAAAATCAGGATTAGTGAAAACTAGAAGAATCGTAGAAGAAAATTACTCACCGAAGAGCTTTAGGTCTCCGTCTTCGAGTGCANCGCCACCTGCTCCTTCACCACGTCTTCATCCGCGCTCCCGCCGAACAGCAGCTTCTTAATAAGAACATTAAAGACGATCAAAGAGACCGGAGGATTAAACACCTGCGATTCCACTTCAAGCCACACCTCCACCATCGCCGATTCCGCCTTGTTTCCGGATCTGAGCAGATCCGGCCCAGACCCTTTGTAATGATTAGCGAGATACTTGGCAATCGCACGCGACTCTGATCGCCGGATTTCGACAATCGAAAATCAGGATTAGTGAAAACTAGAAGAATCGTAGAAGGAAATTACTCACCGAAGAGCTTTAGGTCTCCATCTTCGAGTGCAGGGAGGGCTCCGAATGGCTGAAAAGTGAAAAGGGAAAGATTAAGATGGGAAGTGATCTGCAAAAATTTTGTGGGAGATTGAAATGAGGGGTGTGGGGAGTACGTTGATGGCGAGATATTCGGGCTTCTTGTGGGCGCCGGTGGTGAGGGGGACGGAGATGAACTCGTAGTCGAGATCGAGCTCGTTGAGGACCGCCGTCACTCTGACAGTGTTCGTCGAGCCGATCATTCCGTGTAATTTTAGCGACGCCATGCTTCCTCTGATCTGTAAACGAACCTCTCACCAGGACAGGTTTCTGCTATTTTCTTCTACCTAGGGGTCGAGGGGGATCGGGATTTATTGAGGGAGAGATGGCGATGCGGAGTGATGAGCGAAGAGGGAAGAAGATGGGAAGCGGTATGCTTACTGGAAGTGATTTTAGCCCAGAACATGGTCTGTTTTGGGCGGCAACCTATTTATTGCATTTAATCATAAATTTAACTAAATTTAATCAAATATAAAAAAAATAAAAATTAAATCCATCCTATTAAAATTAATTTTTTTCACATTTAGTTTTTTTTTTTTTGTATGCTTTGTTACTTATATGATGTAAATTTGAATTTAATAAATTCAACTTTTTATTATTGTTCGCAAGCAAAATAGTCTCAGTTTGGATTTAATGAATCTGAATTTATCGGATTTGATAAATCTTATTTCACGTAAATCAAAATTTTAGCCAAATATCACCTCAAAGTGATTATCACAATTTTTTTTTATTTTATTTGNAATCGCACGCGACTCTGATCGCCGGATTTCGACAATCGAAAATCAGGATTAGTGAAAACTAGAAGAATCGTACAAGGAAATTACTCACCGAAGAGCTTTAGGTCTCCGTCTTCGAGTGCCGGGAGGGCGCCGAATGGCTGAAAAGTGAAAAGGGAAAGATTAAGATGGGAAGTGATCTGCAAAAATTTTGTGGGAGATTGAAATGAGGGGTGTGTGGAGTACGTTGATGGCGAGATATTCGGGCTTCTTGTGGGCGCCGGTGGTGAGGGGTACGGAGATGAACTCGTAGTCGAGATCGAGCTCGTTGAGGACCGCCGTCACTCGGACAGTGTTCGTCGAGCCGATCATTCCGTGTAATTTTAGCGACGCCATGCTTCCTCTGATCTGTGAACGAACTTCGCACCAGGACAGGTTTCAGCTCTTTTCTTCTTCCTTGGGGTCGAGGGGGATCGGGATTTATTGAGGGAGATGGCGATGTGGAGTGATGAGCGAAGAGGGAAGAAGATGGTAAGCGGTATGCTTACTGGAGGTGATTTTAGCCCAGAAACATGGTCTGCTTTGGGCGGTAACCTATTTATTGCATTTATTCATAAATTTAACTTAAATTTAATCAAATATAAAATAAAAATAAAAATTAAATCCATCTCTATTAAAATTAATTTTTTTTCAAATTCAGTTTTTTTTTTTTTGTTGTATGCTTTGTTACTTATATGATGTAAATTTGAATTTAATAAATTCAACTTTGAGTTTATTATTATTATCAAACAGAATCGTCTCAGTTTGGATTTGATGAATCTGAATTTATCGGATTTGATAAATCTTATTTCACGTAAATCAAAATTGTAGCCAAATATCACCTCAAGTGATTATCACATTTTATTTTATTTTATTTTATTTTATTTTTTTGCGCAGGGTTCACTTTAGGATTATAAATGAGTGTTAATTTATTTAAGCCCATTTATTTGACCTTAATTTTATCATAATCTTAATTTTAAAATCTAGTTTTTTTCTATCATTTTACCAAGTTTAACTCATAATTAAGCTTTAATCAAGTTCAATTAATTATATATTTCATACTAATTAATCAAATATTTAGTTTTAGCACCATGTGTAATTAGATTTGCACATTTAATCAAAATTGACATAATTATTAGATCTTAATTAATTCATTTGGTGAAATCCGACTATTAATGAGAANCTCATTTATTTGACCTTAATTTTAGCATAATCTTAATTTTAAAATCTTGTTCTTTTCTATTATTTTACCAAGCTTAACTCATAATTAAGCTTTAATCAAGTTCAATTAATTATGTATTTCATACTAATTAATCAAATATTTAGTTTTAGCACCATGTATAATTAGATTTGCACATTTAGTCAAAATTGACATAATTATTAGATCTTAATTAATTCATTAGGTGAAATTCAACTATTAGTGAGAATATTTTTATTTATACATCTCCATGTTCAACTAATACTTTCATCTTAGTTGTATATTTATAACTATAAAAATTTATTTTAATATATAAAATATAAAAAAAATAATAGAATGTTAAAGATATTAGAGATACAAACTACATTAGGAAGCACATAATGCACTTGCATATTTAAAGTGGGGGGGATGTGGGGCCATATATTTAAAGCATATAATGCTAACTCAACAACTCAACAATGGCATACTTGAAGAAATACACAATCAAGGGCTAAACAAATAATAAATTGTATTGTAGAGCTACATATAAAAATATTAGTTCATACATGATATCAATACACTATTTAAAGCTATTATCAGAGGCCTTTTAAAATCCTTATAAGTTTATTGCAACAATGGAACTTTATCCATATGGCCTAAGCTCATCTTCAATGACTATATTGGCTTCATTGCTAAATGTTAATGACTAAAAACCACTAATTTTTAAATATGATGCCGATATTAAGCTAAAAAATTAAGCTCCATTTTTAATAATATATAAAATATATAGACATAATTCGAGTGCAAATAAAAGATAAAAAGAACCAAAAAATACAAAAAAAAAAAAAGATATGGAAGACTATAGATGTAATTTTTCTAAATAAACTTAATTATGTTAGATAATTTACTCGTTTAGATTGCAAGAATCACTAAACAAAAATCACTCCAAGATTTCTTTTCGAAAAAATCTACGTATCAATGAGAGCTTCTAAGAAAAATTTGAGCTCATTTTGGTTTAAATTCTTAAAATATGCAATCAATCAAATGCTATATTCAAAAAAATTATTGTTCGGGTATTTCTTATTTTAATGATGAATATTAACAAAATAATAATAAAATTAGCCAAAAATGATTTATAGACTTCTTAAAAGATATTATACGTCTTTGAAAAAAAGACGTGATCCTGAAAATTCACGAAAAAATGAAGATATTTTAATTTTTACAACAAAAAAAAATCTAAAAAAATTCAAATTCTTTGAAAATTGCTTATCATTTTGCATAAAGTATGTATCTCATAGTGAAAGTAATTTTTTGTTTGGTCTTTTATCACTTCTTACTCTTTGTATCTATGTTAGAAGGCATGGAGTGTCCCTTTCTCAAATACAAGACTTTTTCTTCTAATAATCCTCAGTTGACACCATGTGAGGACAAAAAGAGTTTGCGATCAAGTTAAATAGAGGGACGGGGCCAATTTTTTAAAACTGTTATTTTATTCAATTAAATTAGTTTATTCGGTAACTAAATATTAAAATTTAAAAATCGACATAAGCGACTCGCGCATTACGTGGCAAGCAAGTCGCCGGCGTTGATCGTGACTAACGTCGCTACAAGTTTCCTTTACAGGACTTGCCTATATCTATATATATACATATAAACAACTTTTAGACTTTTTCTTAGCACGCGACCCGCCCAGACCTTCGAAAAAGAGCATTGTCAATTTTTGATCTCG
The DNA here is from genome assembly GCA_002079205.1 of Phalaenopsis hybrid cultivar. Lineage (NCBI taxonomy): Eukaryota > Viridiplantae > Streptophyta > Magnoliopsida > Asparagales > Orchidaceae > Phalaenopsis > Phalaenopsis hybrid cultivar. Next base: position 20,331 of record JXCR01050292.1, on the reverse strand, counting down.
CCAATTCCATAAAAAAAAACACATTTTATCATGTTTAGGTTTTATTGTGTCGGGTATTTCATTTGTGTATCCATCAGCTAGGGTTTTCGCGGCGATGGACGTCTCTCTCGATCAGGAAATGATGATGGATTCTGAAAATATTTGTGAGAACCATGATGATGAGGTGAGTTTAGCTGCGCCTGAAATGTTGTTATGGTGGTAGCACCATTGGCTTGTTATACTTGTGTTAATGCGGTGTTATGGTGCGTTAATCTAATGTTAATAGTGTGTTATGCCAGTGTTTTTATGTCGTGACATCATTGTGTTATTATTATTGTAAAGTTTTTTTTTGTTTTATTGATGTGTTATTGTTGTGTTACAATGGTGTTTAGATGGTGTTATTCTGATAATATTGTGGTGTTATTACAGTATTATTTGATGTGTAATGTCACGTTTTTTTTTTTTTT
>JXCR01050292.1:0-16891 GCA_002079205.1 Phalaenopsis hybrid cultivar | reverse complement strand
TTACATATATATATATATATATATATATATATATATATATGTATAGAAATATTTATTTAAGAGGAAGCTTTAGTTGTAATAAGAAGTGCTTAATTACTTTTAGTAAGATAAAATGAAATCATAGTACTACAAATCTAAAAGAGAAAGAATTCTTATGTTTGATTAGAAGATGAATCATGAAAGGTATAAGATTGCAATATTTAAAAGAAATCCTAAACTTGAAAATGGAATTCATGTAACTTTAATAAATTTTCCACTTCCTCTGTTAATAAGACCAAGAATTGCATGAAAGAAAGATACTGTATTTCCATGAAAAACTCAGCAAAGTAAAGGGATCACTTAGAGCAAATAATTGGGTAAAGTTTGGGGAGATTAACATGCATCAATTTTCATATATTTTATGCTTAAATTCCAGCAATTTTTCACATTAAATACATGATTTTACACTTTTGAAATGTTAGAATTATATTTTACAAGTTACAAGAGGACTAGCACGAAAATCAAAGCAAAAGGATGAATTTCAGGAGAATCCAGCACGGGGTAGCCACGCCTAAAATTGTTATGGCCACACCATTTGAGTAGTGTGGTCGTGCCGAATACGAGCATGGTCACACCAAATTCAAGTGTGGTCACGCTCAAACAATGAAGAGGGTCGCACGATGAAAGGGCCGGCGTAGCCATGCCAAAAAGCGATGTGAACACGCCAACCAACCCGAGGAGGTGTAATTACATCGCATATCAAATGTGGTCGTGTCGACGCATATTTTCTGATTTGGAAACTCTTTAGTGCGGGATTCTGACAAATTTGGGAAGGATTTTGAATTCATGTTGTAAATATAATGTAATTGGGAGATTTTAGAGAGCTTTTGGAGAGGAGATTGCATAAGGAGTCTAAGGTTAAGAAAGAGATTTCTTTTCTCCTCAGATTTCTTTTTCTTGTTTTTTTTCTAAGAGGACTGTGTGAAAAATTAGGTGATGTTCTTGTAAGAGAGGAGATCAAAGGGTTGTAAGTCATTTTTATCTCAACAAAAAAGTTTCTTAAACGTTTTATTTCAAGGAAATTGTCTTTGTTTTTCTCTCGAGCCATAAGCAACTAAACAATTTTTCATGCCTCTATGATTTTTTAGATTGATTTCTTGGTTTGATTTTTATTTCTAATTTTTTTGTATTGTTTTTAGCACTTTAATTTGATAAAAGTTGTTTGTTAACCTTCTAGCGCTCGTTTACTCCTAACCTGGCTAGTTAGGATGGTAAAATCTACCGTGATCTACGAGTTCGACAGAGGCTTAGTGGAACGATTAGGTTACCCACAAGATCTAAATAAAATAAAAATATTTTATCCTGGATCTTGCAACAAATAACATATCTAAATTTATTGAGGACGCCATAAAGATAGGCAGAAGCTAGCTTTGTAGAATTGTAAATCTTCGTAGGACCTAGGCATGCGCTTAAGAAGAACTCAATATCTCTGGCAAACAACAACCAAGAAAGATGAATTTATAAGAAAATCAAGGCAAGTGACGCCTAAATCACAGAGGCATGATCATCATCAATCTTTGAAAAACACCAAAAAACTTTGATTCACATTTCCTTCTATTTTGTTTACTTCAAAATATGCTAGACTAAGGATTTTATTTAATTATTTTCTGATCTCACCGAACTAGGTTTGAATAGTTAGCTTTGAATTATTCAAATAGATTTCTTAACACGCTTCCTCATGAGAATGATGTGCCACACTTCTTTAAAACAGCAAACTAATTGGACACGTATACTTGTGTGAAGTGGCTATCCATTTGGCAGCAGTTTTTCAGCCACCAGTTATGGGTAGAAAGTGTATTTAAGTGGTTTAGGGTGGGGGAAAATTAGGGTTGTTGATTTGAAAATTCATCATGGATGAAGGTTTATGAGTAGAGTTTGAATTAGTTATTGGTGCATTTTGATAACCCTAAGATGGAGTGAGCTTAATACCAAATGATACTAGAATCGGTATGAAAACAAGGTGAGAAGAAACACAATCACTAGCAATTTTATAGAAACGATAAATTGAAAATACAATAAATTGAAGTAAACAATAATGGAAATACTATGGAATAGGGTGTAGGTGGTGTCAGTTAGGGTTTGGACCACCAGGATTGTGGCAAGGAGACAACTAGAAAGCTGGAAGGGAGAATAACAATACAACTATAGTATTTGGACGAGGGCAAAAGGTGCGACATAGAAAGCGGCAAGTTTCTTATTTTGGGCCACAATAGCAGGCCAACAATGAAGGGGATGAGGGAGCAATGTGAAAAAGGATCAGGTAAATGTATATGAAGGGTAAACACACCTAGAGACCAAGATACGATTGGAGCATCACTTGAAACCTACAGATATAGCGCGTTGAGGGAGAAGGATACGCTCACGAATGTACAAAAGCAAATCACAACAAAAATTAAATCTTAAACACCAACAATAAAGCAAATATATATTCTTAGATAAATAGGAGTGGGCTCCTCTTAAAAAGAGGCGGCACTCATAAAAGTAGAGGGTCAATGTAACCTCAAGAACCCTGGACCAAACCACTCCAGGTGAATAAAATGCCCCACATCAAAAACTCTACAATGATAAATTACAATTTTGGAAAAATTACAAGATACAACCACTTATTGGATGTCAACGTGGATCTCCTCTTGATGTTGTAAACAAAAATAAAATCTCTTCAGTCATAATTCTAAACTTTATTGAAGTTTGCACTTTGATTAGAACAAAAGATTTCAGAAAATTTTGCTCAAAATATAGTTGCCCAAAATTATTTGCAGAGAACCCATCACACTTTCAAAGGGTCAACATTAAATCTGGAACATCTAAACTCACGCTAGCGCTGCATGCAACAATGCACATAGCGCTGCATGCACGCATGCTCACACAGTTGTAGGTGCAAGCACGTTGATGAGAATGTGTAGCATCTTATGAAAGGTCACGTGTGCGCACAGGCTGATAATGAGAAATACAAAATTTCCCATTTTTCTTTACAATTTTGTGCAACTTTTTGTACTTCTTCATTTTCACTGTTTGTAAAAATAAAATTTTATAATATATTAACTGCTTGAAAATAAAAAACTTTTCTAATTTTTTTCAATTCTTTTCCTATTTTTCCTATTTTGCCTCCTCTTTGAAATTCTAAGGGATTTTTGAGATGAATGATGCTTGTCATGTTATGAATAGTGGAATTATAGAGAGGTCAAAGGTCTGATCTGATGGCAGCATGCGGCGAAATTAATGAGGTAAGGTTTGCTAAGTATTGGAAAATGAGCTATGGACAGAAAGTTCAAGCCATCAAAAACAATAAGGCTAGCACCATCTAGAGGTCATCAGTTAAAGGGCGCCATGTGCTGGGCAATAAGCACTTCAAATGTCATCAAATTGTAAGGTGATGTTAGTAGATGCATGATGGATTTTGATCATAAGCATAAGACTATGACTCTCCTAGTTATGTTGATTATGTCATTTCACCTTCACTTGCCCTAATAAAATTGATATTTTTTTTAAGATTTCATGTCAACCTAGTATGTGTAAGGTTATGATTAAGTGCAAAAACTAATGTCGCACCCATGAAGGTGCCTCATAGAAGCTTGATTGAGAGTTACATCAAACAATGTCAATTGAAGTTATAGGCAATTTGACTAACCTTCATTGAGAGTCAGCAAATGCCTAATCCATAGGAGGATGAGAAGAGCTAGCAATGCCAAGATCATTTTTATAAGTAGAAAAATAAAGAAACCTCAGCTTGATGGTGACATATCCTTGTGTATGTTGTTTGTCTAATGATTCTTGGGGTATAACGAGTTAGGAGGTAGATGAGATCCTATAAGAATGTGGTGAGAATCACATTTAGGGATTATTGCATTCAATATATGTAATCCTAGAGAGAAAACCTAAAAGTACATACATCAATAATGTTATTCCCCCAAACAAAAGGTAGTACTTGATGCTTGGCTATGATGTTACTAATGTATGGAATAAATTTCTCATCTAGCATGTGGTTGCACAAGATGCCCTTGAGTGATGTGCATTGTTGCTCGTTCATTGAGAAGAGGTGTTCAAATACTTGAGTAGGCATTACTATTTAGCAGCCTAAAAGGAGGCGTCTATCCCACAAGCAGCAACAAAATATCGATTGCTGGAAATCGAATTGATAGATATATATCTAAGGGCGTTCAATTCATTCAAATTGATTTGGGTTGATTGGTAACATATTTATTAAATCGACTGAATCAAGCTGGTTCAAAAACCGCAATTCAAATAACCCTTAATTCAAAATAAAAATTTGGGCCATCATTTCATGAGCCGAACCAATCAACCAGATATACTTCATTCAGTTCCATTTTTCGATATAAAACAATTAATGCGCACCCAAGCCATATCAATCTCCTTTTCCACAAATGAGCACCCACATGAACAAGGCAAGGACATGACTTCCATATACATAAACCATTAGATCTAGACCAAATGTAACCAAGAACTATAAAATTTCACCTTCCCTCAAAATCGGATAAGGTATTAATACAGTTCAAAAGGAAGTTACTACAAATATCTTTGGCAATTGTGATTATGAAAGATTAAAGAGATTAGTAAGATAATTGTAGGTGATTAAGTATATCAGATGAACATTTGTTACATTTTGAATATCTCAACTTATATCCCTAAGTTTGGTCAGCCTACAAATTTATGCAACATTGAATATGAAAGGAGGAGATCATTTAAATGATATTTTCAAACAAATCTAAGTTTGTTCAACTTCCAAACTATTTTTTTAAGTACAGGATTCACGCCTTTGTGACCCTACAATTCTAATATTGTTTCCTAAAAAATTGTCAATGTAACAAAAGTTCATCATTGAAGCTCATCAAATGGCATAGTTGATTGTTTGCAGATAGAAAATGTAATTTAAGAAATAAAAATTTTAATTTTACTCAATTTTGTAAACGAATGATTTACAATGAAAAAATCTGTGGCGTCCAAAAATAAATAATAATCTTAAAAGATATAAACTGAAATAATTAAATCTAATAAATAACATACAGCACAAATAAAAGCTTTCTAAAGAACAAATGGCAAGAAATAATACTCAGTCTATGCAACAAGAAGACGAGAGGTTACATATATACCAATTTGAAACTCGTTTCTTTATCCCCTGGGCTCCAACTTCTCAAGACATCACTGGCTCATAGTTACGATTAATTATATCAGGTCCTATATGAGAAAAGATTCAATGCCATCCAGACTGAAAAAATCTTATAGGGAAATTTACATATATACCACATAATTTTTATGCTATACATATCTAACACATAAAGATATTTATATTTATAACATTTTGGTGTCGTAAACTTATACATGAGAAGGTGCATTTCACTTTCAAAAAGCTAATAAAGGTGGTATTTTTATGTGATGTTAAAGTTTTTAGTGTTATTAATGTAAATATAAAAGTTTATAAGTATTAGATATGCAAACACACGAGAATTATGTGGTATTTATGTAAATGATGCCCCAATCTTATGTTAAATCTTACCTCCAGCTTATTTTAGCAATGATGCGCCTACTGCTGCCTCTTAAATATCTTTGTAACATAAGATTGCAGCTTCAAAACCTCGAATCGAACTCTATCGAAAGCACCATCGATTTCATCTTCCCATTTCTCATAAATATAGACACCTATGAATAATGCTGGAATACCTGAAAAAAAATGGTTTTTTTTTTCTTTCTCCTTCTTAAAGTTTAAAATAAAGAGATATCAATCACATTTTAGAATGATAAAGATGAGGTTCAAGGTCTGTTTGGGGCAACTGTTGTAGTTTAAATAAGCAGTCGTGAAGTTGTTGCATAAGAAGTTCAAAATACTATGGTTGCTATTACAGTTTTTTTTTTTCAAAAGTCAAACCGTAACTTTCTAGTTGCCACCGCACTTAGCTAGGTTGCATTGCAAACGCAATTTTCAGCTGTAATTTTTTCAAAAACCTGGCAAAATGCAGCTTTGCCAAACAGAAAAAAGCACATTATGGTACCGCATCACTGCCCCAAACGCCGTCTCAGTTTGCAATTGAGGGAAAAGAGAGGAATAAAACCTATTTTGTATGAGCTTTGCACAGTCATGGCTCCAAGGAAACTCAGAAGTAATAGGATGATGACTACCTGTTGATATCAACAGGGAGAAAAGTTATAGATACAGTAGAGAACAAAAATGTAAAATATATATAAACCTAAAATCAACTTAAAATTCAATAACCTTAAGATATAAAGACCAATCTCTTCCCTTGTAAAGAGATCTCAGTATGCCAACTAAGGAATTCCATGAGGAACCTAATGATGATGCAAACTGATGGGCATTCTCTTCTGAAAGGTGAAAATAAGAAGGTGGCATCTTTTCAATATTGTAGCCCAATCTGCAACATAGTTCTATGTTGATCATGATTAATGAAACTAGGATGATTGCAAAAAAAATAAAAATGATACGTTAAAAATATAAGGAAATGCATCTTTAGGATGGCACAGCACTCGATGAATCCATGCACGGAAGGATAAATGATCTTTCACGCAAATAATAGTTTGAGAAATAAGATATTGAGAATAAGAAGAGCAATGATGTTTGGGAAATTTACATGCGTAGCACACAATTCTTATTTATTTACATATATGACACTTAAACTTTCATATTTACATACATAGCACTTTGGCACTTTAAACCTATGCGTGAAAAGGCGTCTTTCACGTTTAAAAAATGATAATAGTGTTATTTTTTATGTGATATTAAAAATTTGAGTGCTTTGTGTGTAAATATGAAACTTTAGGTGTGAGAAATGTAAATAAATAAGAACTGTGTGCTGCGTATGTAACTGCACCCATAATGTTTTGCTATTTATATAATAAATCAATTTAAAAGCATGAGACTTAGAATTGTTTCTATCATTACTTATAAGTCGAACAACACCTTTTTGTTTTCTAGAACAAAGATCCAAGGCTGTCTTGTGGAAATTCATTTATAGTAAACACTTTCTAATTAGGTTAATTTGTCTCTCTAATGCCAATTTTGTTTCACAAAAGTTCAGTGCTTACTAATTTACACATGAGATAGATGTGAAGTATGTCTCATTAGTTCTTATAAATTGTATGCATATGAATTGTGCAAATATTGAAAATATTATCAAATTAGTTTAGATTATTTGAATACTTATTGCTTTGTAGGTAAAATTCAGAATATAAGAATATATGCATGATAGCGAGTTGTTCTATTGTGAACCACTCAGCTAGGAGAACATTTTGGACCATAAAGCTATATAAATATTTTCAAAGTTTTTGAAATCCAAATTTTATGTTGTCACTATTTGGAATTGTTCAAGATAGATTAATTTGAAATTTGTGCGAAGAATTTATTTGAGACCCGACCAAGTATCTGAACATTGCTGTTTTCCAACAAGTGTGCGTATACATACATATAAATCCATTCATGCTTTAGTAACAAAATTTGAAATTATCTTATTTCACAAAATTATGGAAAGAGGGATTATCAGCCTGTTTGAGTCGTTAAACTCATTAAACTCTATCATACTATTTCCTTTTCCAAAAAGTCGTGAAGGGTAAGAAATTACTAAAGGTAAGCTGACTTCAAAAAAGTTTTCTTTATAATATGTTTACAAATAACTTGTATTATTATGTTGTCTTAACTTCCTGTAATGGTTCTCTCCTTTGGTAATGCAAACCGAAATAATGAAGGGGTTGTTTTGCCTGCAAAAAACATAATGTAATGTAAAATAAATGTAGTGCACGAGTATTGCGTTTCAAATACTTTGTTGTTGTTTAGTTTATGGTAAAATAAATGAGCGACTTCATTTTTTTTTTATTTTTGGTTTGAAGTAAAATGAGAATGGCGGCGGCGGTGACGGCAGTGGCTAACGGTGGTGGTGGTGGTTGGCGGTCTGCACTTTACATTAAGTTATGTGTTTTAAATTCGGCCAAATCAATTGAATTCCAAATTCAACGAAAGTGAACAAAGAGCTGAATTTCTAATACAATACTTTTTTACATTGAATTGTAATTACATCCGAAAAAACGGCTGAATTTCCAAAATTCCAGTATTAAAAATGCAATACACTGGTTAAGACTGTTGATCAAACAGCTCCGAATTAACAAGTGTTTTAATGTACTATCACATGAATAAAAATGTGTTCATTCTAAATTATTGATACGACCTAAAGTATGAAAAATTCTAATAAACAAATTTGATATTATTTTGCGTAGAAACACTAACAGCCTCACATATCCATCCCCACAAAAAAAATAATCAATCACCTGCGCCCCATATAGGTTCATGATGGTAATCCTCCACATTCTCCATGCTATATTTTTAGTCTACATCTAAAAGTATTAAGTGTTATTTCAATGTCACCTCCTACATAAACACCAACTCATTAGAAGGTGTCCCTCTTCAACTATCCAGAGAAGAGCTCTTCGCACACCATAGAAATTGACAAAAAGCACAATATAATCATAAGCATAAATTAAATCACATGTATGTGTCATGTTTATTTCATGTCATGTAAATGCTTTATAATTTACGGGAATGTTTGTCATTATGAGAGGCTCTTAATCTAAATAAATGATCTGAACCTTGTCTTAAGCATATCATTATCATATTATAATAGAAACTAAAGCAAGCTACACATTAGCCTCACCCATTCTTGGTCCGTCTTCCTCTCTCATCTCTCCTGCATATTTTCTCTCTCAAGGTTGAGTACTCTCTCTCTCTCTCTCTCTCTCTCTCTGTCTTCTCTCTCAATTTCATTCTTCTAGCCTGATTCCTCTTCTACTTATCAAGCCATCACAAGTTCCACACTTGTATGAAAGGGATAAATGGGAATTTTTAGCGTAAAGATGACAAACAACTTGAATGTGCTTTTTCAGTTAAAAAAGGAAGATATATCGTGTAAATTGACAATGACATATTGGTGAAATATAGGGAGAAAAAAGCAAATGATTTCAAAATCGCTGGGAAATAGTTTTGATTAACAGAAAGGCAGATCCATACATTTTTGTTGGTAGCATGCCATGGACAAACAGAAATAATGCAGACAGAGAAAGAAGCTTCGCCATTGCTGTGATTAAAGTGTAGCCGGATGCAAAGAAATAATAGTAAATAGCAGCCAAGAATAGAACAGAGATGAGAGACTGCTTCTTATCTTTCCAAAGGAGAGTGTTTGCAACTGAAAAACAAATCGAACAACCCCCATAAGCCAAGAAAACTAAACTGAAATCTTGAGAAATTAGATTTTTGAACTTGTTACATTCATACCATTCTCATTTCCAAGATAGGCATAAACCTTAGAAGTTCGCTTGAACTGCACAGCCCTCAAATGGGAGAATGAATCTATTGTCTTCCTTAGGCCATCCTGCAATCATGCAAAAAAAAAAAAGCAGAAGAATTATCCATGAATTCTGTATTTTAGAAATGAAGAATAATGAACTGAATGGGTGAATTCTGCAAAAAAAACCTTGAGTGAAACAATAGGTTCATAACCTATATGATCTTTAGCTTTACTGCAACTGAAAGTCCTCTCACATGAAAGAAGCCTAACTCTAGAAGGTGTAAGCTGCGGCACACTCATTCCAAAACATGAGAACAACTTGTATATCAACTCTACTAAATGAGCTATTGGCATCATGACAGGAGCAGGAATTTTTATACTCGGCCTGCATATGAAAAAACATTCATGAAACTAAAATTTTGTCTTTCTTCCTCCTTTGATCATTCTCTAATATGCGCAGTTTCATGCCGAAGAAAAAGACTGTGGGTGCATGTATGCTCTGCTTCCCTCCAATCACCAGTCCCACCCCACCTTCAAGTGTATGTCCTGGACAGAGAGATGAAAGAAGGGAACATTTACATACATACTACCCAATCCTGATATATTTACATATCTGACACCTATACTTTACTCATCAAATTTATACCACCGAAATCTTTCATACCACATACCAATATTTTAACTTTTAAAAAGTGAAATACAACTTTGTAAGGTGGTATGCATGTAAAAAATTTATATTTGGGTGTTAGATATGTAAATTGTTAGAATATAACCCAAGGTAATTCTTATTGATACAAAGAGGGGTATAAATATCCATTACAAGATCTCTATTAGAAAACATAGAAATAAAAATAGGATAAAGTGGAAAAGGAAAGGAATAACAAAGAATCCAAGCTAATAACGCAGAATAAACAGGAATTAATAATGACTAAAACTAGCCATTAATAAATCTTCTAACACCCCCCTCAAGTTGAAGCATAGAAGTCAGTCATGTTCAACTTGGATTTGAAATCGTTGAACAGCGGTCGAGGAAAGTTCTTTGTGAGAATATTTGTCAGTTGGTCACTCAATGGCACAATCAGAACACAGATCTCCCTGGACTCAAGTTTTTCTTTAATAAAGTGTCAGTCAATCTCAACATGCTTGGTGCGATCATGATGAACCGGGTTGTGAGCAATGCTAATGGTCGTCTTGTTATCATAGAATAGTAGGAGAGCGGAGACTGTAATACGTAGTTCGTGGAACATGATGCGTAACCAGAATGCTTCACAAATTCTCAGACATTGACTGAAATTCAGCTTCGCACTGTTCCAAGCAACTACAGACTAATTCTTGTTTTTTCTACATGACCAGATTTCCCCACACAAATGAATGGTGCCCCGAGGTAGATAGTTGATCATGGATAAACCCAGCACAATCAGCGTCTAGTAAACTGTAATAGAATGAGTATGGCGGGAAAAAAACAAACCTGAGCCTAATGTATCTTTTAAATAGTAGAGAATCTGATGCACAACTTAGAAATGGTGCTCATAGGGATCATGCATGAATTGACTAACTATCCCAACTGCGTGACAAATGTCAAGGCGTGTATGGGCAAAGTAAATGACTTTCCCGACAAGAAGCTGGTAGTGAGTCATATTTATAGGAAATACATTGGGAATAGCAAGAAGTTTATCATTGGGATCCATCAAGACAGTCACTGGTTTGCACAAGAAAAGATTGTTCTCTGTCAAAAGGTCAATCACATATTTCCACTGAGACGAGCAAATACCCTAAGATGACCAAGCAACTTTTATGCCTAAGAAGTACCGGAGAGATCCCAAGTCCTTCATTTTGAAGCAGCAAGAATATCTTTCAAAGACTCCAATATTGGTAGATCATTACCTGTGAGAACAATATCTTCAACATGAATAATAAGGATAGCTACCTGGTCGCTGGAGGAATGTCGAAAGAAGAGAGAGTGGTCCAATTGAGCCTGAGTGAACCCATAGTCTACCAACACCTTTGCGAGCTTTCCAAACCATGCTTATGGTGATTGCTTCAATACATAGAGGGGTTTTTGCAGTCTACATACTTGCCCTTGAGAGACAGTGGAGTCAAAGCCTGTAGGAAGAACCATGTATACCTCCACTGTAATATCGTCATTCAGAAACACTTTCTTGACATCAGGCTGGAATAAGGGTCAATCCAAATTCACTGCAAGGGATAAAAGAACCAGAATGGTGTTTAATTTAGCAACTGGAGCAAATGTCTCCTTATAGCCAACTCTATAGAATTGTGAGTACCCTTTGGCGACCAAAAGTGCCTTGTTACGTTCAAATGATCCATCAGATTTAAACTTGATGCTAAAAATCCATCTGTCTCCCATTTCTTTCTTGCCCCAAGGAAGATTAATAATGTCCCAAGTATGGTTCCGTTGAAGGACATTCATCTCGTCCATGACAACAGTTTTTCAGGTTGGGTATGCTAAGGCAGCCTCAATAGTAGATTGAAGTTGATAATTGGTCAGGGATATATAGCAAATACTCTGTAGGTTGGCAATAAACTACGAAAAGAAATATAGTTTGCCACAAGATAGAGAGAGCATGTCTGATTGTGTAACTTACTACAGGAACTGACTTCCTCATTTGGAGTAGGAGCAGTGTTGGGGATCTCGTCTGGAGGGAATTCAAGGTCCAACAAATGGTTAGTGACCTACAGAGTAAGTGCATCAAAACGAGTGTGTCGAGTGTAAAAATAGAGTGTGAGAATGTGTTGGTGGAACCAAAGGGACAGAGGGCTCCTTAGTGATAGTAGTAGTTGTAGAACCAAAGGAATGGAGGGTTCCTCGATGGTAGATGACGTGGGGAGGGGGGGGAGAATCCACAAGAAACGAGTGTCGTATGGTAAAGAACAGTGTACAAGAACTCTAGCTCCCCCTCACTGGAAACTGAATTAGGAAAGTAGGAAACACTTGCAAAAAAAGAGACATCGGCACTAGCATAAACCTAATTTATGGTAGGGTCAATGCATTGATGCCCATTTTGAATGGCATTTATATGAGAAAAACACATTTTATAGATTGGGATCAAGTTTACTCCGAGTTGAGGCTGTATTCCGAACAAAGTTTGTGCACCCAAAAATTTTGAGATCTAAAGTAGAGAATATCCAATTGTTAGAAAAACACGGTCTCAAGACGGTTAAAGAGTTACGGAAGCTGTAATTTTTTTAGGAAACTCTATTGATGAAACAAGCAGCGGTAGGAATGACATCATTCCAGAAATGTTTTGGGACACTAGAGTGAAGCATAATGGAGCAAGTAACGTCAAGAAGATGTTGGTTTTTTTCTCTCAGCTATCTCATTTTGTTGAGGAGTGTCAATACATAAGCTATGATGGAGGAAGCCCTTACTTACCAAGAATTCTCCTAATATAAAGTTAAATAATTCACGATCATTGTCAGTCTGAAGGACTTGAATAGAAGTTTTGAATTGAGTCAAAATGAAGGTGTGAAATTTTATGAAAGTGACAGCAGCTTCAGATTTATCTTTTAAAATATAGACTCATACCATCTGAATGCGGTCATCAATCAAAGTAAGGAACCAACGTTTATTGGTGTAGCTAGGAGTGCGAGAGGGTCCTCATAAATCACTGTGAATATAAGAGAAAGAAGAGAAAGATGTGTAATGGGGCAGATAAGGAATGTGATAATGTTTAGCTAAATGACAGGTTACACATTTGAAATTAGAAGGATTTTTGTTAGTAAACATCAACGGATACAATTGTTTTAGAGACTTAAAAACTAGGACAACCCAATCGGCAATATAACAACATAAGAAAGCATTCAGTGGACTGAGATAAACTGCAACGAATGGATAGAGTGTCCTTGTTCTACGTTCTTTTCTCTTGTAAAAAGTAAAACCCGTCAACCCGCTTAGCAACTTCAATCATCCTCCCCTAACGACGATCCTAAAAGACACAAACATCAGAGGAAAAATGAGCAACACCATCAATGTCATATTTCAGCTTATTGACAGATAAAAGGTTACACTTTAGCAGAGATACATATAATACAGATTCCAGAGTTAGACATGTTATTAAAACAGTTATCAACAATAGAACTTTGGGACCTATCAACAATTTTAACAGTATGTTTCCCTGAGCAAATATAGTATGTCGAGAAGGCTTGAGAGCTTCCTTTCACGTGGTATGTGGCACCTTAGTCAATAATCCATGGACTAGAAAAGACAAAAGAAGTGAGTGTCGTGGGATTGGTACACCAATGAACGTGAGAGGTCGACAGGTCGGAAGAGAGCGGACTAAATCCAAACAACTTAATTAAGTGCACTATTTGATTTTTAAGAGAATTGGAGGACTCTGAATGTCCAGGTAGAGCTCAGTTGTACTGTGTTGGATTCAGAAGCTGTAACAAGACCCTTGACAGCAGAAGATTTGGCCGACGGTTTGGATGTAGGTTTCCCGGGAGCATCCAACATTTATCACGAGTATGGTTGGGTTTGTGATGGTGATCACAAGTGAGGTGACCTGCCCAGAATTGAAGGTTACTGTCGTTTAGTTAATGAGTTGCAATTAAGAAGTTCGTGTTGTATTTCTGTCTCTGCAGAGGAACAGAGGTCGGAATTGACCCTCCGCTGGAATCAAGTTCACTTGAGGATTCTGCCATGATTTCAACTGATCCAAAGGAGATGTTGAGTTGTTGAGGCATCAGACAATTCCAGAAGCAGGAGGGGATAGATCCAACCTAGGGAAGAAGCCCCGGCAATCAGAGAAGAGATCCATTTGGACAGCCTTCCTTCGAGGGTAGAAACACGTTTGGTTGGTTGGACTGATGATTGAACGTAGGCCAGGCCAGCTAGAAAGAAAGAGGACCACTGTACCGGCAAACCTGAAGGAAGACCGAGCAGTCAAGCTCTGTTTCTAGCAGCTGGACAGTCAGGTTATGCCTTCTGAAGCAACATCTGGCCAGCAGGAGGTAAAAACGGCGCCTGAAAGAAGCTCTAGTCGACTGAACTGGACTCGGGAAAGAGAGACTATGAGATCCGATCGGCTAGAGAAAGTGCCAGTGCCGATAAGGAGCAAATGACGGCAAGGAGAGGCCCGACGGATAGGTCATGGCCATGACTTTGACACCATGTTAGAATAGATTCCAAGGTAAATATTAGTGATGCATAGAGGGGTACAAGTACCCATTACAGGATCTCTATTATAAAAGAAAGAAATAAAAACAGGATATAGTAGAAAATGAAAGGAATAATAAAGAATCAAAGCTAATAACTCGGAATAAACAAGAATTAATAACGGCTAAAACTAGCTAATAAATAAAAAATCTAATATAAATACATAAGAATTGAGTGATATGCATGCCAATCTTCCTAAAAAAAATAGAGAAGGGGCAGAGATAGGGGGGGGGACATATTTTGTTTACAATGGTAGTGAAATTCATATCGATTCAACACTTCGCCATATTGGGATATTCAAATGCAATTAGAAAAGTAGAAGACTAGGGTTTTCAGTTACTGAGAGACAGCATGATAAAAGTTATTACAAATCACTCCAAGAGATTCAATATAAGGTAGGAAAACAAACACACAATATACAGGAAACGTCTATGCTTTGGGTCAATAAAGTGGCTGAAACTCCAAAACGGAAATGATAGGAATTGGTCCTTGAAGAGTAATGATTCATGATTAAAGCGTTATGGTGATTTGATCAAATTGTTGTAAATGTTAATATCAAAGTTTGTTTTAGATATGTAAGAACATATGAATTGTGTGGAATGTACGTAAATACCCGCTTTGCTTTACTCGTAAACACACCCATATGTATAAAACTTTAAACTCAAATCCTCGTGCTTTGAGACAAAGCAGCTAACCATTAGGCCGAGTGTGCTGCATGCATTATAGTGAGCTTATGCAAATTTTAAATTGCACAAATCAGCACAAAAAGCAAATAGCATGGAAAAATTTTCACCTTTCATATCCAAGGCCTTCAAGAATCAATGACATGAACTCCCAAAATTTTATCGGTTCCACATTTGTAATGAAATATGCCTGAGGGAAGGTAAAGTAAGAGGAAATTATCAAGGAGAAGAAATAAAAACAAAAATAAATTACCTGTCCTGCTACTATAACTGCAGCTGTACCACCTGTGGCTAGAGTTCGTTCAGCACATATGTGGGCATATGCCACATTTTCAACATATGTGAAGTCATACATATTATTTCCATCACCAATGATGTACTGATAAAATGAAAAATATGTTAGTATAACACAAACACCTGCATTAGTGTCAGTAGAAAAGCCAACCCCATTTTGACACCCAAGAAAATAAAAATAAGATAAAAGCATTTGATGCATTTCATGGTAAAACCCTAACCCATATTTTTCATTTTTATCAAGTTCTCAATAGTTTAATTGTGGCGCACGTAAATACATTGGTTTGGTAGTTCAAAAAATTCACCCAGATGGTTAATTTGTAAATATCAATGTTTCCGGTGGTCTTTATGTAATTATCCCATATCAAAAACAAATTTTGAGTGTTAGATATGTCAATACATATGCATTGGGTGGTATGATTGTAAATGCCCCAACTTAAATTATACTTCGTTATGAACTATCATCCATATACAAAAATCGAGCCACCTAACAAAATTAGGAAAATGTAACGAAAAAATGATAGGNTTATTTGAGACCCGACCAAGTATCTGAACATTGCTGTTTTCCAACAAGTGTGCGTATACATACATATAAATCCATTCATGCTTTAGTAACAAAATTTGAAATTATCTTATTTCACAAAATTATGGAAAGAGGGATTATCAGCCTGTTTGAGTCGTTAAACTCATTAAACTCTATCATACTATTTCCTTTTCCAAAAAGTCGTGAAGGGTAAGAAATTACTAAAGGTAAGCTGACTTCAAAAAAGTTTTCTTTATAATATGTTTACAAATAACTTGTATTATTATGTTGTCTTAACTTCCTGTAATGGTTCTCTCCTTTGGTAATGCAAACCTCAATAATGAAGGGGTTGTTTTGCCTGCAAAAAACATAATGTAATGTAAAATAAATGTAGTGCACGAGTATTGCGTTTCAAATACTTTGTTGTTGTTTAGTTTATGGTAAAATAAATGAGCGACTTCATTTTTTTTTTATTTTTGGTTTGAAGTAAAATGAGAATGGCGGCGGCGGTGACGGCAGTGGCTAACGGTGGTGGTGGTGGTTGGCGGTCTGCACTTTACATTAAGTTATGTGTTTTAAATTCGGCCAAATCAATTGAATTCCAAATTCAACGAAAGTGAACAAAGAGCTGAATTTCTAATACAATACTTTTTTACATTGAATTGTAATTACATCCGAAAAAACNACTTTACATTAAGTTATGTGTTTTAAATTCGGCCAAATCAATTGAATTCTAAATTCAACGAAAATGAACAAAAAGCTGAATTTCTAATACAATACTATTTTACATTGAATTGTAATTACATCAAAAAATAGCTGAATTTCCAAAATTCCAGTATTAAAAATGCAATACACTGGTTAAGACTGTTGATCAAAC
>JXCR01050282.1:24390-47460 GCA_002079205.1 Phalaenopsis hybrid cultivar | reverse complement strand
TTATTGAAGAAAATAAAATTTTGTTTGCCCTAATTTTGATGGAAGTCATCATCTAGAATATCCTCAAGAATAAATGGTATAAAAGTAATTGGTAAAATATTCAAAATGCTTAGAAAGAGTAAGTGAAAAGAGAATACGAGTCAAGAAATTAATAGCATACCCATGTAATAAGATCAAAACAAACACTGGCAAGCACATTTATGTAGGAATTTCTTAAGATCTTACTTTATAGACGTTGCACATAGTAAACTAAAAGTATGAGTTCCCTTGCATGCAGTTATTTCAGTCGCCTCATTAAAAGCATCCTGTTTGATCAGTAAAGAAAAGAAACATAAACTCAAAAATTAGGAACTTACACTGAATATCGAAAAGCCTATTAGTTGAAGCACATTCCATGCTGCTTCCATATATGAAACACACAGTCTGTTCATTGGCAAATATAAAGTAAGAGCGCGGAAAAAAGTTTACAATGGAGAATAAGGAGTGCTAAATCTAATTTAAAAAGGAAAAGCAGATGGGGAAAATGTTGAAGTAATTCTTATATTGACAACGAATCACCGTTTACCAATTAGTTTAGGATTTGGAACAATTTCATTGTAAAAATATCAATTGAAAGTTATTCCTAACTATTTAACCAAAAAATAATTTCCAGTAAGATGCATGGATCCAAAAGTAAAATCAATGGAGAAAAAACATAATATTTTATGAGGAAACAATATAGCTTTAATTGTCTTGAAAAAAAAAACAGACCTGTTACAACCCTCAACAATCTCAGGTTGTGCGTTCTCAGGCAATGTGAAGACAGCATGGAACAACTGCAAATCACAAATATGAAACATTGCTGTGACAGGTCGATTTCCAGAAATCATCAGATCAATCTGTACAAAATCAACATAAGAAGAAAACAATCAAACATTAATTTAACACAGCATTATTCACCAGGTTATTAAATTAGTCAAAACATTGTACTAAAGCCAACTAATGCATAGTACGTCAAGGTATATAAAAATTCTTTCATTAAATCTATAATAAATCGACTGTTTTTCATAAAAGAACATGTAAATTACCTCATGACCAACTCGTTCTCGGCTAATTTTGNGGGGAAGATGAAGTCAATATAGTAATGATAAATGTAATGGAAATCACCATACGTAGCACACAATTCTTATGTATTTACATATCTCACAGCCAAACTTTCATGTTTACACACATCGCACTTTGGTTCTTTAAACCTATGCATTAAAAGGTCTATTTAACTTTTAAAACGTGGTAATAGTGCTATTTTGATGTGATATTAAAAATTTCAGTGCTATGTGTAAACAAGAAAATCTAGGTATGAGAATTGTAAATACCAAAGAATTTTGTAGCTATGTATGTAAACACCCCTAAAGATAAATGTGAGCATCATAATGCTAATGAATATAAAAATTAAAAAAAGATGAACATGCTAGTTTGGCATGAGAAATTTAGACTAAGGAACTACCAATTTGTTGAAAAACAAATGCCATCCTAATTTTACCTAGGACTCCTAAACGACACTTCCACTATAGTTTCTGATATAAAACTTCAGAAAGATCTTGGACTGTATATGTAACAAAAGCTGCGTGGAAAGGCATAGCTGCTGTTTTGACAATTTATTGCCCCGTTATTGATGTAGTGATAGTGCAAAAAGTTTGGCTGTATTAATCTTAGAAAAACATCAAATGAATGATCAAATAAAAGTTTAGCATGCTTCAATGATAATAATTGTAGTCAATAAAATAGTTAAAAAGGAATTTTTCCCATTAGTAATTTTTACTTCATATTTTAAATACTATAATGATTTAGACGCCTTACGTTGTGTTTGGGGCAGCGTTTACACTGCAGCAAGGTGTCCCGCCATGATGCAAAAGTGTTTGTGGAGGCGTTTGCACGCTATTTTGTAAAAGCGGCATCGATTTTATGGCATTTCATGAACTCATTCTTATAAGACTGTACACAGTTTGGACATCTTCTCCCTCGACTCTCCAAGCACTACCCTGCATCTCTAAACTCTAGCCGATCTCCTAGGTTTTTGATCCGCCTCATTCATCTTCTCGTTCTGATATGTACTTCATCTGAATGTATCCAAATATAACTTTGACTTTCCAATTTGATGTTTAAAGCCGTCCCCTATAACAATATTTAGGGGTTAGGCTCTCAGCTCATCCCTCTCTTCCTCTTCTATTTTGTGAATTTATGGGGCTTTCGCTTTCTTCTGTTTTTTGTTTTTATGGGGCTTTCACTTTCTTATGTATGAGTTTGTTGGTCTTCTTTCTCCCTATGACTGTTCCCTTCATTTTTGTACTATTATGTCGACTCCTGGACTGTGTTCTGCAATTTTTGGGCATTTATCATATACCTTCTTCCATTTTTTGAAAGTTTTGGTGTTGATATGAAATAACGTAAAATTGAAGTGGTTGGTTTGAGCAACATAATAAAAAAATGTGTCAATGCTTCAGAAATCCTTGAGATGCTTAAAATCAATTCTTGTTTCTTTACTGATGAAGCTTGGAACAATTTGCTCTATTCTTCTTTATAGGAGTGAATCAGTCCTTATTTGTTCTTTCTATTATATTGAGCTATGCTTTATAGGACTGCATTTGATAATTGGAGTTGAGTGCTTAGAAGTATTCGTATTTTTCTAAGGTTGTGAAAACCAGACCAGACATCAAACCAGAAGAAGGAAAGGTTCAAGGTTCATTGATTCCACCAGGGTTAAACCGAATGACATGATAAATATATAAATTAATTAAATATGAGCTAAATAATATAATAATATAATAAATTAATAATACAAATATTTTTGGGCTCGATTTATAAACAAGCTGAACATGAATAAAACTTTGTTTGTTCGTGTTCAGCTTTTTTGACTCGAAATAATTAAATA
The DNA here is from genome assembly GCA_002079205.1 of Phalaenopsis hybrid cultivar. Classification (NCBI taxonomy): domain Eukaryota; kingdom Viridiplantae; phylum Streptophyta; class Magnoliopsida; order Asparagales; family Orchidaceae; genus Phalaenopsis; species Phalaenopsis hybrid cultivar. The sequence continues at coordinate 44,552 of JXCR01050282.1, read as the reverse complement.
ATTAAGTGATAATATTTATTTATACTTTTTTATATTAATTTTTTATATGTATTAAACAAATTATAAAATTTTTTATTTTTAAAATTATTTTAGTGGTATATTCATAAAAAATACAAATTTTGTGTTAGATATGTAAATAAATAAGATTTTAGTGTTATGCATGTAAATGCTAAATTTATTATTTTTAAAAATTATTGAAGAGGTATATTTAAAAAAAATACAAGTTTAGGTGTTAGATAAGTAAATAAATAAGATTTGAGTGATATGCATGTAAAAGCTAAAATTTTTATTTTTAAAAATTATTTAAGTGACTATTTATAAAAAATACAAGTTTAGGTGTTAGACATGTGAATAAATAAGATTTGAGTGACATGCATGTAAATATTACTAAAAATAAAAAAAATAGAAGTTTCGGTGTTTGATATGTAAATAAATAAATTTGAGTGGTATGCGTGTAAATATTCATAAAAATATAAAAAATACAAAAGTTTAGGCGTTAGAAATGTAAATAGATAAGATTTGATTGGTATGCATGTAAATATTCCTAAAAATATAAAACATACAAAAGTTTAGGTGTTAGATATGTAAATAAATAAGCTTTGAGTGGTATGCATGTAGATATTCCTAAAAACATACAAAATACAAGTTTAGGTGTTAGATATGTAAATAAATAAGGTTTGAGTGGTATGCGTGTAAATATTCCTAAAAATCCACATAAAAGTTCTCCTAGCTACCTTTAGTCCCACATCGATAGTTTTGCCTTCAGAAAATTTCCATATCTATATAAAATAAAGACTTAGCTTTCGATGGATTTCCAAAAAAATTCTGAATATCTCAAAATTTCAAATCCTTGGAAATGGATTTCCAAAAATAAAAATAACAATAAATATAAAAGCGGTTCATTTGAACTGCGCCGGGTTTGATGATTTTCCGGTTGAACTGCCGGTTCAATCTGATTATGATAAGTTTGATGCAAAGACGGTTTTTAGCCTACCCAAAACCAGACCACCGGCCGATTCACGATCAAACCGGTTGAACCGGTCGGTTCATAGTCGAACCGGTTGAACCGACCGGTTCGGTCTAGTTTTTTAAACCTTGTCGGTCCGATTTTTTAAACCTTGTATTGTTCTCCAAAAGTGATTTGCAAAACAAAGGCAAACTATCATTGAAGTTTTAGTAGTGTCTCCAATGCTCCTATCTTCATTGATTTATAAAGCACACTTTGAGACATAAAAGAGAAGTACACGACAATGCATGCATAAGAGAAGAAAAAGAATGATGGAGCATATTAGCTTTCATTTAAATTATCATATTTGAATCATCTCAAGTTGCCCCTAATCTTTAAGGAAATGACCATTGCAGAGAATACTAGATAAATTGGACTAGTTATCCCTTCTAAAAGCTTAAAAGATAACTTGAAAGCTTATCTTTGTTTTGCTGACATTAATGTTGGTATGGAACTAAGGAAAGAAAAATAATGAAACTTTTTAGATGTTATTAGTGATTATAATTAATTTAACAATCTCCGTAAAGTCTATCTTTTNCTATGAGAAACCACCAACATAAGTACATATCTTAATTCAGAAAGCAATGAATGAAAGTAAAAGCATCTTAATCATTTTCAAACCTTTTGTTGTAAACTCGTTCATCAATCATTCACATATCAAAATCTGGATTGAATAGACTAATTAAAAAAATCCACATACCATTGGATGACACCAATTCCTTGTACTTCTTCACCAGTAGAGTGCAGATATTCATTGACCTTTTCACAGAATTCCCGACCCAACATGTTGTCCAACGCTATATCAATATCATAACAATCTTTTCCCAAAAGCTGAAATTGGACAGTGTGGAATTAATTAAAAAAATAAAAGAAAGAAGTAAATCATAAAGTCATCATCCAAGTTTATTAAAGCTAATACCTTCATGAGATGGAATACAAAGTAGCTAAACTCGAAAAGAAACTTCAGTAAAGTGGTGGCAAACAAAGCATCATGCATAATAGTATGCACAATGATGCTAGAACTAGGAGAAGGGGGGGATGAAGTCAATATAGTAATGATAAAGGTAAGGGAAATCACCATACATAGCACACAATTCTTATGTATTTACATATCTCACAGCTAAACTTTCATGTTTACACACATCGCACTTTGGTTCTTTAAACATATGCATTAAAAGGTCTATTTAACTTTTAAAACGTGGTAATAGTGCTATTTTGATGTGATATTAAAAATTTCAGTGCTATGTGTAAACAAGAAAGTCTAGGTGTGAGAAATGTAAATACAAGAATTTTGTAGCTATGTATGTAAACACCCCTAAAGATAAATGTGAGCATCATAATGCTAATGAATATAAAAATTAAAAAAAGATGAACATGCTAGTTTGGCATGAAAAATTTAGACTAAGGAACTACCAATTTGCTGAAAAACAAATGCCATCCTAACTTTACCTAGGACTCCTAAACGACACTTCCACTATAGCTTCTGATATAAAACTTCAGAAAGATCTTGGACTGTATATGTAACAAAAGCTGCGTGGAAAGGCATAGCTGCTGTGTTGACAATTTATTGCCCCGTTATTGATGTAGTGATAGTGCAAAAAGTTTGGCTGTAATAATCTTAGAAAAACATCAAATGAATGATCAAATAGAAGTTTAGCATGCTTCAATGATAATAATTGTAGTCAATAAAATAGTTAAAAAGGAATTTTTCACATTAGTAATTTTTACTATAATATCAAATTTTAAATACTATAATGATTTAGACGCCTTTGTGTTTGGGGCAGCGTTTGCACTGCAGCAAGGTGTCCCGCCATGATGCAAAAGTGTTTGTGGAGGCGTTTGCACGCTATCTTGTAAAAGCGGCATCGATTTTATGGCATTTCATGAACTCATTTCTTATAAGACTGTACACAGTTTGGACATCTTCTCCCTCAACTCTCCAAACATACAAAATACAAGTTTAGGTATTTTAAGAATGTGAACTTGTGGTATGTTCTCAAAAAGAAAGATAATACACAAGTAAAAACTAAAACAAGCAAAAAAAAGATGATTTTATTTTATTTTCATATTTAAAAGCTTAGCAACTAATACAACTGAAAAAAAATAAGAAATTAATAAAAATGAAAAAAAAAAATATAGAAATAACAACTCATATCCAAAAGGAAAAGTACAATAACAAATATGAAACTTAAAATACCAAAAAATATATCTAAAAATGTAAACTTTGCTCCTATGAAGAGGTCATCTAGGTACTTCGGTGGAACATGCTAAAAATATCAACGAGTGAGTTTGACAAATCGAACTCAGTAAATAACTATTATTCATTAAAGCATAAACAACAAGGAACTAGAGCATTCAGAATGAACAATTAAAGTAGATAATTTATAATATACATAACAGAATTTGCAAAAAAAAAAAAATATCAAAGTTTATAATCATGAATGTAAGGGACTTAGACTCATGCATTTCTGAGTAAATATTTATATTTCATAATATCTTGTGTGTTTATACATATAAGACTTATCAATTCCAAACGAGTCAAACATAAGCCAAATCTGAGTTCGCTAAAGCTCGGCTAATTTACAACCCTAGTTGTATGAAACTGATTATATATATATATATATATATATATGTTCGACTCGAAATTGACTCGTTTAAATTAATTATAATAATAGATGTAGAGCGTTGGATTCAAATTTGCGTCATTCTATGCAAGAAAAAACATAGAAACACATGACAACATAAGTTATAGTGATTTAAACTTAGATATAAATATATAATATATTATTATATAAGTAATATAAATATTTTTCTTATTTCGTGTTGAAATGAGTCAAATATGATCGAACTTATTTATGTTCGGCTCATTTATAATTCGAGCTTAAAAAATTTGTTCATGTTTGATTCAGTTACTTAACGAACAATTCAAACGAGCTATTCGAGAACAGTGAGCTTTTTGACAATCCTGCCTATGACACGCTGAAATAAGAGAAAGTAAAATCAATCCCATGAAAATTCAATAATTTCTTTAAGGATCTATCAGTGTGACTAGTCATAAAAAAAATTTAATATCAACATAATAATATTATAATATTATGTGAGCATCTCACACCACAATTAAATCATTGAAGTATAACTACAACATATCTGATATTTATACATAGTTATGACTTTGTAATAATAAGATTTAGTAAATCAATATTGCAAAGAAATAAAAAATACTAAAAATAAGAGAGAAACAATTAACAAGAATCTATGCGGCAATAGAGTAAAACAAATTATTCATGAAATTCATCATTAATAAGAAATAAAGTCTGCTGTAAATACATTAAAAGAATTTGAATGGTATGACTGACAAACCTACAACTAAGAACTTAATACAGATAACAAGCATAACGCTCCTAACAATGAATAGTGGGTTTATCCCTCAATAGACAACAATTATTTACCCGAGAAGAACAACAAAAATTTTAACAGTTCAACCAACATCAAATAATAAATCCTACACATCAAAATTCTCAAAATTTAACAATTATATAGTAAAATGCATCAATATTAATTATAGATTAGGTTAGGTGAAAATATTATAGTTTTATTAAAAAATATTGAAAAAAAGGAAAATTAAAGTTAAACCTAACCAAATTTCTCATAATAATCAATTAATTAAAAATAACAATACCATATATATATATATATATATATAAGTAATGTATATATATATACATATATGTAATATATATGTGTATACATATATGTATTGTATATATGTATATATGTATATATATATGTATACATATATGTAATGTATATATATACACATATATATATGTATACATATATGTATATATATATACACATATGTATATATGTATATGTATATATATACACACATGTATAGATGTATACATATATATATATATGTATATGTATATATATATGTATATGTATATATATACACACATATATATATATATATATATATATATATGTATACATATATGTATATATATACACATATGTATATATGTATACATATATGTATATATATACACATATGTATATATGTATATGTATATATATACACATATGTATAGATGTATATGTATATATACATATATATATGTATATGTATATGTATACATACATCTGTATATACATATGCATATATATATATCTATGTATATACATATACATATATGTATACATGTATGTATATACATATACATATATGTATACATATACATACATGTATACATATATGTATACATATATACATACATGTATACATATATGTATATGTATATACATACATGTATACATATATGTATATGTATATGTATAAATATATGTATATATATATATATGCATATTAGTCCATAAATAAAAATAATAAAATCACATTAAAGGAATAAAGTTGAGAGGATGCAACTTATACTAGGTAACTGTGGTAACCTAACTCTTCAACTCCTAAATAGGAAAACAGAGGTGGCATAGAGTCGGTGGAAAGTGTGGAAATGAGAAAAAGGAAAGCGATTTCACAAAAGTCTCAATCGGAAAGGCGACAACAGTAAGATCGCAGAAAAAGAAAGGAATCGCAATTCAGAAAGTTGATTCGGTAATGACAGCAAAACCTCGTGAATCACATGACTTTTGACCTCACTTTTGTTGAAGTCTAGTCTTTCTTCTTTAGAAGCCTGGGATCTATCCATAAGATCTTCTTGTTGACTATCCTAGAGAACTAGTGATGGAACCTTACCTCATTAGAAATTTTAAACACCTCTTTCTATTATTGGAGTTCCACATGTTTAGTTTTGACTTCTAACATTTAGAAGATTAAAAGCAACATGGGGGGAGCTCAAGGGGAGTCCCCACAAGACTGTCAGGCCTTAAGGTTAGCCCTAGGTGGCTTGGTCTTGGTCAGACTCACACACAAATACTCAAACCCCTCACACACATTCCCAAAACCCTAAAATCAGTCACATTTGACATGTCCCCACTCTTCTGGAAACTCATGTGGGTGGTCCCCAAGCTCTTAGCCTTTGGTTAGGGTGGTCAAGATCAATACATGGAGGATCCAAAATGAGTTTTCCCTAAGTCTCATGGCACCAGAAGGGTAACATCATGACTGAAATATTTAATGACCTTTAATTTCATCCAAACATCCAACTTTGGCTTTCTACCCCCAAATTTTCCTAAAATTACCAAAATACCCCTGAAACCCTAAATTTCCAAAAATTGACCAAATTTCCAAATTCTCTTCAAAAACAATATCAAACCACTTCAAACCATTCAAATTGTTCAAAATACTTCATTTTTCTCAAAATTCTCAAAATATCCATAATTTTCCCAAAATTACCAAAATGCCCCACACACCCAAAAATCTGCCAAAATTTCCAAATTCACTCCAAACCTCACCCAAATCAATCCTAACCACCTAACAACTTCAATTGCACCCAAATACACCAAAATTGGCCAAAATCCTTAAAATGCCCAAATCACCCCCAATTTCTACCAAATTCATTTCAAACCTCCCCAATTTCAAATCCAAATCGAATTTCACCATGTCCAAGCCCAATTGAACCCAATTCCTAACCCAACTTCTAAGCCTAAGTCAAATAGCCTAAATTGACCCCACTTCCAAATTCTATCAAATTAAACCATGTGACCAATTCAACTCCAATAAATTAACTTTCTAAACCCTTCATGACAATCTCCTAGACCAATTTAACCTCTCAATTGATTTTTAAATCAAACCCAAGTCAAGCCCAAATTCAATTTTTAGCCTAAACCCTGGTGGTCGAAAAACCCAAAATCGAGAAGCCTCCCCCATGGTTCAAAAATTGCGCCCATCCCTTGTGACAATCCCCAATTGGTCAATTGCGCCCTCAGTCCTCCACCTAGGCAGCATTTTGCACACCCTAGTTTGCCCTGCTAGCCACCATGGCCATGGCTATAAATTGAACCCCCTCACGGCCAAATGAGAGGTTTCAAATCCTTGGGGAAACTCTGTCAAATTGCTTCCAGAGCTTCCTGCAGCCAANATATATATATAGATACATACATACATATATATACATACATATATATATATATATATAGATACATACATACATATATATATGTAGATACATACATACATATATATATGTAGATACATACATGCATATATATATGTAGATACATACATACATATATATATGTATGTATATGTATATACATATGTATGTATGTATATATATATATATGTATGTATGTATATGTATGTATATGTATGTATATGTATATGCATATTAGTCTATAAATAAAAATAATAAAATCACATTAAAGGAATAAAGTTGAGAGGATGCAACTTATACTAGGTAACTGTGGTAACCTAACTCTTCAACTCCTAAATAGGAAAACAGAGGTGGCATAGAGTCGGTGGAAAGTGTGGAAATGAGAAAAAGGAAAGCGATTTCACAAAAGTCTCAATCGGAAAGGCGACAACAGTAAGATCGCAGAAAAAGAAAGGAATCGCAATTCAGAAAGTTGATTCGGTAATGACAGCAAAACCTCGTGAATCACATGACTTTTGACCTCACTTTTGTTGAAGTCTAGTCTTTCTTCCTTAGAAGCCTAGGATCTATCCATAAGATCTTCCTGTTGACTATCCTAGAGAACTAGTGATGGAAACTTACCCCATTAAAAATTTTAAACACCTCTTTACTATATTGGAGTTCCACATGTTTAGTTTTGACTTCTAACATTTATAAGATTAAAAGCAACATGGGGGGAGCTCAAGGGGAGTCCCCACAAGACTGTCAGGCCTTAAGGTTAGCCCTGGGTGGCTTGGTCTTGGTCAGACTCACACACAAATACTCAAACCCCTCACAAACATTCCCAAAACCCTAAAATCAATCACATTTGACATGTCCCCACTCTTTTGGAAACTCATGTGGGTGGTCCCCAAGCTCTTAGCCTTTGGTTAGGGTGGTCAAGATCAATACATGGAGGATCCAAAATGAGTTTTCCCTTAGTCTCATGGCACCAGAAGGGTAACATCATGACTGAAATATTAAATGACCTTTAATTTCATCCAAACATCCAACTTTGGCTTTCTATCCCCAAATTTTTCTAAAATTACCAAAATACCCCTGAAACCCTAAATTTCCAAAAATTGAGCAAATTTTCTTCAAAAATAATATCAAACCACTTCAAACCATTCAAATTGTCCAAAATACTTCATTTTTCTCAAAATTCTCAAAATATCCATAATTTTCCCAAAATTACCAAAATGCCCCGCACACCCAAAAATCTGCCAAAATTTTCACTCCAAACCTCTCCCAAATCAATCCTAACCACCTAACAACATCAATTGCACCCAAATACACCAAAATTGGCCAAAATCCTTAAAATGCCCAAATCACCCCCAATTTCTACCAAATTCATTTCAAACTTCCCCAATTGCAAATCCAAATCGAATTTTACCATGTCCAAGCCCAATTGAAACCAAATGCAAGCCCAATTGAACCCAAATTCTAAGCCTAAGTCAAACAGCCTAAATTGACCCCACTTCCAAATTCTATCAAATTAAACCATGTGACTAATTCAACTCCAATAAATTCACTTTCTAAAACCTTCATGACAATCTCCTAGACCAATTTAACCTCTCCATTGATTTGTAAATCAAGCCCAAATTCAATTTTTAGCCTAAACCCTGGTGGCCAAAAAATCCAAAACCGAGAAGCCTCCCCCATGGTTCAAAAATTGTGCCCATCCCTTGTGGCAATCCCCAATTGGTCAATTGCGCCGCTCAGTCCTCCACCTAGGCAGCATTTTGCACACCCTAGTTTACCCTCCTGGCCACCATGGCCATGGCTATAAATTGAAACCCCTCACGGCCAAATGAGAGGAGGTGTCAAATCCTTGGGGAAACTCTGTCAAATTGCTTCCAGAGCTTCCTGCAGCAACCCTAAGTGCAATCTCACTGTTCTCAGCCCCTCATTTCCACTCCCTAAGCTCAATTTCACCCCCCAAAATCAGGATATTTTTCGGCCATCCCACCACTCCAAATTAACCATCCCACAAGCTTCCCTAGACCTTAAAACCACTTCCTCAATAAAAAGCTCCCTCTCTCAAACCCTCGGCACCAGACCTTGACCAAGGCCGCACCACCCTGTCATCAAACTTCTACACATACCCAACCACAGATCGAATCAACGCTTCAAGGATGTTTGTGGGACCAAGACAAAGCTTCAGAACCAACCCAAATGAGGCCTCACCTCTTGGGCAAAGGTATAACTCAAAATCCATAAATTTTGGCAAGGTTTCATCATATGTGAAGTAAACTTGTCTTTCATACGCATGCAACAGTATAGATATGTTCGTCTGGCCTAGATGAAGGTGTATGAACAAACCCCATGCGATTTGGTTGGGTATCGCATTTAAGACAATGACCAAGAGCCGTCGGATAGCGCGTGTATCGAGCAAACGATCCAGATCACGTCAGATGGAGCTACGGGACATGAACCGCGAAACGCATGGCAGGCTTGCGTGGAATGCACAGTGAATTGAAGGTCGTCGCGTGTGCGTTCGGAGAAACCAAGGATTCACTGGCAGCTGACGCAAATAACTAGAAAATTAGGGTATTTTTGATTTAATTAATTATGGAAGCTTTAAAAATCCATAATTTGGTGTAGAAAAATCATAAAAATAAAAGAAAAATACCCCTTCTGCTCAGTGAACAGCNCAATCCCACTGTTCTCAGCCCCTCATTTCCACTCCCTAAGCTCAATTTCACCACCCAAAATCAGGATATTTTTCAGCCATCCCACCACTCCAAATTAACCATCCCACAAGCTTCCCTAGACGTTAAAACCACTTCCTCAATAAAAAGCTCCCTCTCTCGAACCCTTTGCACCAGACCTTGACCAAGGCACCACCCTATCATCGAACTTCTGCACAGACCCAAGCACAGATCGAATCAACGCTTCAAGGACGTTCGTGGGACCAAGACAAAGCTTCAAAACCAACCCAATTGAGGCCTCACCTCTTGGGCAAAGGTATAACTCAAAATCCATAAATTTCGGCTCCATTTCATCATATGTGAAGTAAACTTGTCATTCATACGCATGCAACAGTATAAATATGTTCGTCTGGCCTAGATGAAGGTGTAGGAACGAACCCCATGCGATTTGGTTGGGTATCGCATTTGAGACAATGACAAGAGCCGTCAGATCGTGCGTGTATCGAGCAAACGATCCAGATCAAGTCGGATAGAGCTAAGGGACATGAACCGCGAAACGCATGGCAGGCTTGCGTGGAATGCACGGTGAATTCGAGGTCGTCGGGTGTACGTTCGGAGAAACCAAGGATTCGCTGGCAGCTGACGCGAATAACTAGAAAATTAGGGTATTTCTGATTTAATTAATTATGGAAGCTTTAAAAATCAATAACTTGGTGTAGAAAAATCATAAAAATAAAAAAAAAATACCCCTTGCGCTCAGTGAACAGAGGAGAATAATGTATGATAAAAATAAAAAATATTTATCTAATATTTAGTTTTTAATTAATTGAATACATAAAAACTTGTTTAAATCATAGTTAATTAAATAATAATCACCATAATGTGAAATTTGGAGGATTTGATCTTCATGTGCTTAAGAGTGTTCCTTGATTTTTCCAAAGTTATAAAACATGCCTAAGATTCAAAGCCCTAATTTTTCAACATTAACCACCATTGTTTTAATTAAAAATTATAAAAATTAAAATATAAGGCAGAAAATTATGAGAATTGGTTTGCAAGGTTCACTGTGGTCAGAGAACCTTAGGAAAAATAAAAAACAGATTCAAAAATGTATTTTCTTAAAAAAATAATAAAAATCACTAAACTTAGAAAAATACAAAATAATTGAAAAGATCACCAAACTGATCGAAGATGAAGCTAATCACACTAGAAGGTCCCAGTAAAAATTTGGAAGCCATAAAAATTATTTTTAATGTAAAAATGAATTTTCTAAGTAAATATGAATTTTAGCATAAAATAAATATATAAATTAAAAAAAATCATAAAATTGTGAAAAGTGATTTGGAATGTTCCTTGAGATGAGAGGAACCTAAGAAAAATAAAATTGATCTTAAAATAAAAAGTTCATTTTTGAACTATTTTCAATTTAAAAATAATTAAAAATTACAAAAATATAAAAATACATGAAAATGTCACAAATTCTTTCCTTATAATAGAAAATGATTTTAAAATATTTTTATAAATTTTTAAGGATGTAAAGATGTACTTCTAATATTTAAATGAATTTTCCCATATTTTTGAGTTAAATAATTATAAATAAAATAAAATAAAATAAAAAATTGAAAAATACAAAATAAGTTTCACTAAGTTCTATGAAGTTGGAGAGACTTATAAAATTTATAAAAATTAATTTTTGAAATAAAAATATATTTTCTATTTATTTAATCACTAAAACTAACTAAAAAACATAAAATTAAAATATAATTCGAAGAATCACAAAATATGTTCCTAGAGGTCCTCTGATCTACGTGAACCTCCAATAATTTTCTTAAGGATGGAAGATTTATTTTGGTCAACTAAATGAATTAACATAGAAAATTCCTATTTTTGAGCTAAAATGATAATTAAAAACTAGATAAAAATTTAGAAAAATATAAGTCCTCTGATATTTTAATTGAGTGGAGTACTAAGAAGGTTTTCAAAGTCATTTGAGTTAAATTTAAGGAATTATGAATTGAAGAGACCTTAGGAAAAAATGATAATTGTGGAATTTTTAAGCCCTAATCAAAATGTTGGTTAAATCAAAAGGAAAATGAGTAATATTGATCATGATCAACCATATTAGAAGATTGAAACATAAAGGGTTAAGAGTTAGAAACAAATTTATCACTTTTTCAACAACAAGGGTAAAATCATAATTTTCCAAAATTATTGTGACTTGGAAGTTGATCTAATTGGATGATCCAAAGGTAATGAGTTTGAGCTAGGAAGGAGATAACTTACTCATTTGAAGCCCATAATCGGTGATTAGATGATAAGTATAATCTTTTAACAAGAATTAAATCCATTTAATCCAACATTTTGTATTATTACAAATTTATCCATAAAAAAAAAACTTAAGGGCTTAGTAGTGAACTAGGCTTGATCTGAATTTTTTTAATGGGGTTTAAAAAATGAAACATAACCAATCATGAATACCTTTAAAGCAATATAAGCCCAACTTTAATCATAAGCACAAGGTCCTTAATAACTCAACTTGCCCTTAAGGGTATCCACTCACATAATTCCTAAGTAGAACATCAAGTGAATACCTAATTACCCTGCTCATGGGATGATTAAATCATCAAGGTTCATTGAGCATAGGTTANAACTTGCCCTTAAGGGTATCCACTCACATAATTCCTAAGTAGAACATCAAGTGAATACCTAATTACCCTGCTTATGGGATGATTAAATCATCAAGGTTCATTGAGCATAGGTTAAATATCACCACTAAATCTTAATTCATCTTCAGATGATTAATTTAGCAACATAATAAGTTCAAATGAACTCGAAATGATTCAGAAGAATTTAAAAGTCGTTTAGGATTATGCCCTAAATATTTTTATAATCTTTTTGATGTTTTGATGGGCAATTAAACCTATTATTCTTTGAGAAAGAAGATCGTCCTTAAAACTGTTAGGGACCCACCAAATTATGATTCGAGATCTGTTAATTCACACAAATCAATAGAGATACCCTAAACTACTTATCCAACATTTATGACCCAATAATCAAGGATTTAGGTCTTTTCTAAGGTATTTAAATCCTTGTGAGCAAATGAGGATATTTCTTTTGTCACATATGGATCATCGGGTTTGCGTAAGTCTGAGGTCTGGGTGGCTAGGGCGATGACGATAATGCTAATGTGTGCTAAACAAGGGATACGAAGTGGGATTTGGAATAATATCTCCTACTTCAAGAACTTTCAATGAGGGGAGAGGATAGAACCGACGATATTATTCGTCAACTCTTGATAAGATTGTTGCCCCCGATACTCTTAGGTTGTCAGTAGTCCTAGCTTGATAAGAGTAAATAACATGTAGACTATACTACTTTGCAAAAATATTTCAAACAACAATCTTTTTCACAACATAAATAATTTTGCCTACTAAAGTAAATTATACATGCATGAAAATTAAATTAAAATGAAAATTTATAAAATTCCACAGTTAATCACCTGCATCGAGGTTAGAGACTGCCCTTCGTAGCTTATCGGGTTGATAGCTTTTACTCAAGATTGGGAAGCACACAGTCCAGCTCTGAGCCCCCACATTCACTGAAGCTTACACCTAGTCCCGGTTTTTCATATGTGACTATGAGTTTTCTTTTAATTACTTGTGTTTTCTTACGACTCGCTTTTTGACTTTTCATATTGAATGTTCCTGTTTTATTTTCCTGTAAATTATTTAAATTCTCTGCAATGTTTCATGATACTAACCGTGCAGCGGCGGTAGAATGTCAGGTACGCATTTACATTATATGTACTGCAATTCTTTTATTTAATTTATAGCATTTTCCTTATGCATACGTACTTTACTTGCAAAAAATGAAAATAAAAAATACACTTTCAAAATTAAATCTACAATTTCAAAACAATGAACGAACATAATATACTCCTTTTGGGTTTACGAGGATTTTTCTAATGAGGTAACATACAGTTGCTAACAGGAGTTCTTCGGTTTAAATGAGCTTGATAACTTGTTTAAACTAAGTAAACTCAAGTGAAAATAGTGGTGTCGGAACGATGGAACCGTGAAATCTTAACCGGTGTAGCTTAACATAAATTAAAACTAAAAAAAACAGTTAAATTATAACAACAACAAACCTGACATATATACTACAAAACCATAAAACCCTGCACCTGGAAGTTGTCACTTCGATGAGGAGCTTGGAGCAAACTCAATGGGCAACATGACAATGACATACAAAAGAATATCTTTGAGAAAACAAATGAGATCGTCATCAATAAACCTTTTCATAAAATTAATAACAAGTCATAGGATTTCGTGGAAGCTCGTCTAGTACGGCATAAATCCTCAACTTATCTTTAGGCGTTTGCATAACCATGTTGTGCAATTTAAATCATAAGTCGTTTTAGGCTCTGAGGTTGTCGTTCATTACGACATAAACTATTCTATCTTCCATGTTATTTGCATGATCAATGTCATGCAAGTGTAAACTCTAAATAATAAAAATTGATAGAATGAAACTTCTAATAATATTTTTTCGAAATCAAAGTCAAATCATAGAATAGCTTAGTAAGTCACCGATTCTCTCCTCAGAATCTGTGACATCCCCTAGTTTTCTTCCTTTAGATTTTAAAAATAACTGTTTCTATTTTGAATCATTCCTCATTTTAAATTTCCANGTTCCTGTTTTATTTTCCTGTAAATTATTTAAATTCTCTGCAATGTTTCATGATACTAACCGTGCAGCGGCGATAGAATGCCAGGTACGCATTTAAATTCTATGTACCGCAATTCTTTTATTTAATTTATAGCATTTTCCTTACTTATGCATACGTACTTTACTTGCAAAAAATGAAGATAAAAAATACACTTTTCAAAATTAAATCTACAATTTCAAAACAATGAACGAACATAATATACTCCTTTTGGGTTTACGAGGATTTTTCCGATGAGGTAACCTACGGTTGCTAACGGGAGTTCTTCGGTTTAAATGAGCTTGATAACTTGTTTAAACTAAGTAAACTTAAGTGAAAATAGTGGTGTCGGAATGATGAAACCGTGAAATCTTAACTGGTGTAGCTTAACATGAATTAAAATTAAAAAAAAACAGTTAAACTATAACAACAACAAACCTGACATATATACTACAAAACCATAAAACCCTGCACCTGGAAGTTGTCACTTCGATGAGGAGCTTGTAGCAAACTCAATGGGCAGCATGACAATGACATACAAAAGAATATCTTTGAGAAAACAAACGAGATCGTCATCAATAAACCTTTTCATAAAATTAATAACAAATCATAGGATTTCGTGGAAGCTCGTCTAGTACGACATAAATCATCAACTAATCTTTAGGCATTTGAATAATCATGTTATGCAATTTCAGTCATAAGTCGTTTTAGGCTCTAGATTGTCGTTCATTACGATATAAACCATTCTATCTTCCATGTTATTTGCATGATCAGTATCATGCAAGTATAAACTCTAAATAATAAAAATTGATAGAATGAAACTTCTAATAATATTTTCTGGAAATCGAAGTCAAATCATAGAATAGCTTAGTAAGTCACCGAGGTTCTCCTCAAGATTCGTGACATACCCTAATTTTCTTCCTTTAGATTTTGAAAATAACTGTTTCTATTTTGAGTCATTCCTCATTTGAAATTTCCTACGTCCGACCTTGAAATCCTAAACTTTGAGAATTTTGAAGACAAATACCTCTGATCTAAATCGAATTTTCTTGATTGGCTTCGTTCATTTAGGATGTAATTAACTATAGGAGCTTGCCCTTATATGGAGTTTTACGAACCCAGATAATATAAATCGTGTCTAATTTTTAATATTAGACAGAAAAACTTGTCGGTCAACATAAAATGTTTCGCAAACCAAAACAGATATTATAAATTCTTTAGTTTATTTAATGGAGTATCACTATAAAATAACGCGTCTATTCACCAGGATAAGTGCATGCTTTGTAGTGTTGTGCTCGTTTATTTAAATTATTGTTCNCCTTGAAATCCTAAACTTTGAGAATTTTGAAGACAAATACCTCTGATCTAAATCGAATTTTCTTGATTGGCTGCGTTTATTTAAGATGTAATTAACTATAAGAGCTTGCCCTTATAGGGAGTTTTACGAACCCAAGTAATATAAATCATGTCTAACTTTTAATATTAGATAGGAAAACTTGTCGGTCAACATAAAAGGTTTCACAGACCAAAACAGATATTATAAATTCTTTAGTTTATTTAATGGAGAATCACTATCAAATAACGTGTCTATTCACCAGGATAAGTGCATGACTTGTAGTGTTGTGCTCGTTTATTTAAATTATTGTTTGTATGAGATCAGTTAGGTCTCATATTTTCAAAATTAAAATACTTTTTTTCTTTTCAAAACCATATATATATTAAATTAAATATATTTTAAAGCAACCAACAACTTCTCATCTGACGATCGACAATGACATAGAGACAGAGGTGACAATTGTTAGAGAGAATGGAAGCGATTTATGGCTCGGCTTGATAGTAGGAAAAAGAAAAAAAAATTGGTTCTTAAAGCAAGAGCTCCTCGCTAGGTAGCCCCCATTGATTTATGTACCTATGGAGTATTTGAACAAAGCAAAAGTTCAAATACCTTGAGAAAAGTTCATACCAAACCATCAATAAGAACACNAGATAGAGATGACAATTGTTAGAGAGAATGGAAGCGATTTATGGCTCGGCTTGATAGTAGGAAAAAGAAAAAGAATTTTGGTTCTTAAAGCAAGAGCTCCTCGCTAGGTAGCCCCTATTGATTTATGTACCTATGAAGTATTTGAACAAAGCGAAAGTTCAAATACCCTGAGAAAAGTTCATACCAAACCACCAATAAGAAAACTCGATCTAGTCATACAAAGTGCAAACATTCTGTTAAACCTGTCCTAGGGAGAAAGAAGACTAGCAGAGCATCCTTTCAAAAGGATCAGATATCTCAGCTAGTTACAACATGTTCAAATATGTCTTCTAGGTCAAGTTCATCAATTGAGCATCTTCTACTGTCATAAAAACGCGTGAAATGATCCCTGAAGTTTATGATGTGTTACTATACTTGTACTCTAGAACCATACTAAAAAAGAGATGTCCATGTCAAATAAAGTTGAATAAAGGATTCATTACCATAATTTTTTTATGAAAGCCCACAATATTGAGTCTTTGTAATGGGTTAAGGGTTAGAAATTTTGAGTGGTTTGTGATTAATGGGCATCCATACTTACTTAGGTTAGACTTATATGTATTGTTTTATGTATTTCTTTGCAGTTTGTCGAAATTCCTCTTCATTGTTTGCTTTTTAATCTATATTTTTAAATTGATGTTGTTCCTGCAAGTATTGATTGATGAGTTTTTACTTGTGTTGCTACAATTATAGCTTGCAACAAACAAGAGCTATGCAAGAATGCTATACTCACTATTATACGTTTAATTAATGAGTACTGTGAAACATACATTTATAACTCCTTCAATTACAACAACATATAATGAAGAAAAATGAATCAGAAAATTGCTTGCAAGAAATATGAGGAGATTAGTTGTTTCGTATGTTGCAAGCAGTCTTTATTAATCTTTCAATGGTCTTCAAAGCTCTTCAAGAACAGTGATATGGATAATACTTTATAGATTATCACACAATGAATCAATAAAGATAACATGTGAGCTTTTTCAATATTCTCCTGAAACAATTAGTACATATTTTAACATCAACTTAGACGCTCTTGCTACTTGACATCTACTAATATGAAGCCCATAGACACTACTTTTTAGAGTTATCACATGATTATCATTATGTGTCCTAATTCAAGATAAACTCATATACATGAAATTATATAAGTATATGAGCAGCTTGAATGTGCTTGAGAAAATAATTTGTGCTATAAGATTGTATTGAGGTAATTGATAAAATAAATGTAGATGTTCATATTCCTAAAGATGAAAACGTGACTTATATCAGATGATGTGGTTCACCAATACAGAACAACAAAACGGTTTGTGATTTTAACATGTGTTTTATGTTTGTCATGGTCGTATGGAAAGGAAGTGTGTATGACAGCTGCATATTCAAATTTACAACATGCTCCCATCAATATAATTTAACTGTACTACCTTTAAGTACTCTATAATTGCACATTTAATATATAACTCTTTAGAAATGCATTTAAATGTAGATATTGTGTAACTCAATAGGGAAGTACCATTTTGTAGATGTCGACTACCCAATGCAAATGGGCTTTTTGAAGTCATATCCTTAAACAAAATATTGCATCCCCGATTTCGAAAGAAATAGTCAAGCNAAGACTTTAAAAGTCGTTTAGGATTATGCCCTAAATATTTTTATAATCTTTTTGATGTTTTGATGGGCAATTGAACCTATTATGCTTTGAGAAAGAAAATCGTCCTTAAAACTGTTAGGGACCCACCAAATTATGATTCGGGATCTGTTAATTCACACAAATCAATAGAGTACCCTAAACTACTTATCCTACATTTATGACCCAATAATCAAGGATTTAGATCTTTTCTAAGGTATTTAAATCCTTGTGAGCAAATGAGGATATTTCTTTTGTCACATAAGGATCATCGGGCTTGTGTTAAGTCTGAGGTCTAGGTGGCTAGGGCGATGACGATAATGCTAATGTGTGCTAAACAAGGGATACGAAGTGGGATTTGGAATAATATCTCCTACTTCAAGAACTTTCAATGAGGGGAGAGGATAGAACCGACGATATTATTCGCCAACTCTTGATAAGATTGTTGCCCCCGATACTCTTAGGTTGTCAGTAGTCCTAGCTTGATTAGAGTAAATAACATGTAGACTATACTACTTTGCAAAAATATTTCAAACAACAATCTTTTTCACAACATAAATAATTTTGCCTACTAAAGTAAATTATACATGCATGAAAATTAAATTAAAATGAAAATTTATAAAATTCCACAGTTAATCACCTGGATCGAGGTTAGAGACTGCCCTTCGTAGTTTATCGGGTTGATAGCTTTTACTCAAGATTGGGAAGCACATNGTGGTTTGTGATTAATGGGCATCCATACTTACTTAGGTTAGACTTATATGTATTGTTTTATGTATTTCTTTGTAGTTTGTAGAAATTCCTCTGCATTGTTTGCTTTTTAATCTATATTTTTAAATTGATGTCGTTCCTGCAAGTATTGATTGATGAGTTTTTACTGTGTTGCTACAATTATAGCTTGCAACAAACAAGAGCTGTGCAAGAATGCTATACTCACTATTATATGTTTAATTAATGAGTACTTTGAAACATACATTTATAACTCCTTCAATTACAACAACATATAATGAAGAAAAATGAATCAGAAAATTGCTTGCATGAAATATGAGGAGATTTATAGTTGTTTCGTATGTTGCAAGCAGTCTTTATTAATCTTTCAAGATTTGCAGATTTATTATGGTCTTCAAAGCTCTTCAAGAACAGTGGTATGGATAATACTTTATATATTATCACACAATGAATCAATAAAGATAACATGTGAGCTTTTTCAATATTCTTCTGAAACAATTAGTACATATTTCAACATCAACTTAGACGCTCTTACTACTTGACATCTACTAATATGAAGCCCATACACACAACTTTTTAGAGTATAACTATCAATATATCACATGATTATCATTATGGGTCCTAATTCAAGATAAACTCATATACATGAAATTATATAAGTAAATGAGCAGCTTGAATGTGCTTGAGAAAATAATTTGTGGTATAAGATTATATTGAGGTAATTGATAAAATAAATGTAGATGTTCGTATTCCTAAAGATGAAAACGTGACTTATATCAGATGATGTGGTTCACCAATACAGAACAACAAAACGGTTTGTGATTTTAACATGTGTTTTATGTTTGTCATGGTCGTATGGAAAGGAAGTGCGCATGACAGCTGCATATTCAAATTTACAACATGCTCCCATCAATATAATTTTACTGTACTACCTTTAAGTACTCTATAATTGCACATTTAATATATAACTCTTTAGAAATACATTTAAATGTAGATATTGTGTAACTCAATAGGGAAGTACCATTTTGTAGATGTCGACTACCCAATGCAAATGGGCTTCTTGAAGTCATATCCTTAAACAAAATATTGCATCCCCTATTTCGAAAGAAATAATCAAGATGTTTGTGGTAAAATACAGATGTTTAACAAGCAATACTCTTCGTTACGTGATGTTATTGAGAAAGTTTTTGGTGTTTCAAAGAAAAAATAGGTTATTTTAAGAGACATGTCTACGTATTCATTCAGCAAAAAAATTAAATCATTCTAGCAAAAATAGCATTATATAATAATATACAAAGTCATCCTTCAAAGTATAACATTGAATTTAATAGCTTAGAGATATATCAC
>JXCR01050282.1:3298-23928 GCA_002079205.1 Phalaenopsis hybrid cultivar | reverse complement strand
AAAGCATTGGACCATCCAGCTTCATTAAAACATAAAAAAGGAAGCTTTAATTTGTGGGGCAAGTATCAACAAAATTGAAGGCAGTGTCATAGTTGATTTAGCCTTAGTCTGTCATCGTTCCAAAGGATGTGCAATGATCCCAAAAAATAGATCTAAATTTGTCTCTCTCAAGCACAAAATAAGCCTCTCCCAACTCTATATGATAACGAGGTGAGGCCTTAGTGCATTTAGTTGTGGCAAAAAAAGATAAACAAAGATCTATTTGTAGAGTGACTGAGAATTTGCATGCANAACAAAGGTCTATTTGTAGAGTGATTGAGAATTTGCATGAGATTCTAAAGATTTCTCAATCTCCTCTTCATTAAAAGGAAATACTTTGATCTCAAGAAAATAAAAAATAAAATATACTAAAGAATGGATAAAGTTTCATACCATAATGTTTATCAATGGCTAGAAATATCCAACATAGATATCAAAATGTAATTTATATGATATACAAAAGAGTAAACATTCACAAAAGCACAAGGAAACCTTCTCCCCACACCCAATGAAAAAAAAAAAAAAAAATCAATTATGTGCCAGTGTTATCAAAGCGCAAAGCGCAATGTGATGTGCAAGATTTTATTTTTGCTTCAAAGCACAAAGTGCAAAGTGAAACAGTGCTTTTATTAACCAAAATGCTAATAGGTTATTTGAAATTACTAATGTATAAATACATTCATTAACAATTATAAAATATAAAATATGACTTGAAAGTTGATATAAAATAGAAAAGAATATGGTACCATTTCTGACTTGAAGGCTTGAAGGAAAACATTAAGGGTGAACCTAAAATTACAATTTTGAATAATTTATAATAGTTGCAATAATTAAAAACTTAAAAATTGCAAAGCAAAAAACCCTGCAAATTAACTTTAGTGCTTCGAAGTGCGCTTCAACGAAACGAGTGTCATGCACTTCGCTTCGCGTTGTTCATAAAGCATGCTTCAAAGTGTGCATTTAAGAACATTGGTTTAGTCATTACAATATTTTCATAATGCATTATGCGTCAAGAAAAGATATGTTCCTAGTCAAGATCATCTTCATGGAGAACACCAATAATTTTCATGGTTCTACATCAGCAAAATCTTCCTTTAATCATGTCTCCCAAAGTAGAAGTCAATCAGATAAGTGATAAATTCAATGGATAAATTTATCATTTCACTAGGGAAGAAGCACTATTAGTTTGGCTACACCATAGGCCATCAAATTCTCAGGCGATCTCCTAACTTATACTGTAGTTCTCATATACTAATTTTAGGAATGGCATCTTACGTTGTTGTAAATAGTTCATGATTTAAAATATATCATTTCCCCGCTCACTAACTTCTTCAAGCATTCCAAGTTCCAACCAGTACAAACCTACCGCCCTCTGAAGAAGCTTACCAAACTTCCCATTGAAATAGATTTCAAACAGTACGGCTCACCAATTTGACTAAACCAGTATCAGAAGGAAAACTAGAGGCAAGAAAATCNTATAATTTTGTGGAACTGACAAAATATAAAATATTATTTTGCATTGCTTGACAATGAGTTGCTTTAATATATATTTTTTAGATCTATGATGAGTCATGTGACATTTCGGGTTCTTCTGGATAATCTTTACACTAGTATATTTTCTGATATCTACGAGTTTGGTATTTAGTGTTTCATGGCAACCAAAATCTCAATCTTTCTGAGTTACATAAACTTAGGAATTCTTCTAGATGTTCTTTATGATACCAAGCTTTCTGACATATAAGTTCGGTAGTAAGTGCTTAAAGGCAACCAAGATCCCATACTTTCTATATCAACTATCTTCATATAATGACAGATTATTAAACCTTTNAATTCTTCTAGATGTTCTTTATGATACCAAGCTTTCTGACATATAAGTTCGGTAGTAAGTGCTTAAAGGCAATCAAGATCCCATACTTTCTATATCATCTATCTTCATATAATGACAGATTATTAAACTTTATATTGACTCTGAGCTCTTTTCTTTTCTAACTTTCTGGTTGTATCATTGTTATTTTGATTTTTTTTTACTTTTTTGTAATTATATTAAACTAAGAATTATCAAGAAATAAGAGTTCAAAGACTTCTATTGCCTCTAAAGTTATGTATTGCAACTGTGTTTTGCAATGTTGCATATATACATCACAATGAGAAGCAAACTGTGAGAGAAAATTTTATAGGTGTCCCAGAAACAAATCAATAGATGATTGTAACTTATTTAGTGGCGACTTGGAAAATGTTCAGTTTAGACGGTGACCATATATCGAGANAGAAGCAAACTGTGAGAGAAAATTTTATAGGTGTCCCAGAAACAAATCAATAGATGATTGTAACTTATTTAGCGGTGACTTAAAAAATGTTCAGTTTAGACGGTGACCATATATCGAGAGCGGCTTTGGAAAGAAAATTTTCTGATAGATTTGATTGTTTGGACATTAAAAATAATATTATGATAACATTACTTGTTGCTATTATAAATTTAATTTTGATGTTGATCAATGTTAAGTGATGCATAACTTTTTATGTAATATTTTTGACTTCTAACTTTTTGAGAATTTATTATATTTATTTATGGTATTCTGTTTGAGTTCATGTCAAAACGCATAACTTATAGTTATAAGGGAATTATAGTCTATATTCAGAAAATAGATGCAGCACAACTGAACTATCAAAGCATGTTTTCTGTAGACATAACCATCACCAGTTTAATGACAAATCTCGAATTCCCACAACCCAAAGTTTTGAATTTTTGGCCTCAACGAAATGAATCTCGACTCAAGCAAGCCCAACAAAATGGGCTCAAGTGCACTATAGCATTGAAGATGAAAAGTAGAAAATGTANAAGCATGTTTTCTGTAGACATAACCATCACCAGTTTAATGACAAATCTCGAATTCCCACAACCCAAAGTTTTTGAATTTTTGGCCTCAACGAAATGAATCTCGACTCAAGCAAGCCCAACAAAATGGGCTCAAGTGCACTACAGCATTGAAGATGAAAAGTTGAAAATGTAACCGCTAGACAAGCTAATAAAATTAGTGTATGGGCAAAAAGAAGGAAAAGGGGTAAAACTAAATTTACAGNGTAACCGCTAGACAAGCTAATAAAATTAGTGTATGAGCAAAAAGAAGGAAAAGGGGTAAAACTAAATTTACAAAGATAGAATTTGTTCAACAAAATGATTCGTGGAGAATTGATTCAACAACATATAGCACCAACATAAATGAATGAAAAATGAGGATTAATGATGATGTGCCAAAATAGTTGATATAAGGCTAGTGATGATAATAAAATTAAATGAATATAATGAAGTAGGTGGGAAGGAGCCCAAGTCAAATTCCCTCGCTTGAAAATAAGTTTAGTAAACTGCAATGTTAGGATATGGAGACAAAGCATTGGACCATCCAGCTTCATTAAAACATAAAAAAGGAAGCTTTAATTTGTGGGGCAAGTATCAACGAAATTGAAGGCAGTCTCATAGTTGATTTAGCCTTAGTCTGTCATCGTTCCAAAGGATGTGCAATGAACCCAAAAAATAGATCTAAATTTGTCTCTCTCAAGCATAAAATAAGCCTCTCCCAACTCTATATGATAACGAGGTGAGGCCTTAGTGCATTTAGTTGTGGCAAAAAAAGATAAACAAAGATCTATTTGTAGAGTGATTGTGAATTTGCATGAGATTCTAAAGATTCCTCGATCTCCTCGTAATTAAAAGGAAATACTTTGATCTCAAGAAAATAAAAAATAAAATATACTAAAGAATGGATAAAGTTTCATACCATAATGTTTATCAATGGCTAGAAATATCCAACATAGATATCAAAATGTAATTTATATGATATACAAAAGAGTAAACATTCACAAAAGCACAAGGAAACCTTCTCCCCCCACCCAATGAAAAAAAAAAAAAATCAATTATGTGCCAGTGTTATCAAAGCGCAAAGCGCAATGTGATGTGGAAGATTTTATTTTTGCTTCAAAGCACAAAGTGCAGAGTGAAACAGTGCTTTTATTAACCAAAATGCTAATAGGTTATTTGAAATTATTAATGTATAAATACATTCATTACCAATTATAAAATATAAAATATGACTTAAAAGTTGATATAAAATAGAAAAGAATATGGTACCATTTCTGACTTGAAGGCTTGAAGGAAAACATTAAGGGTGAACCTACAATTACAATTTTGAATAATTTATAATAGTTGCAATAATTAAAAACATAAAAATTGCAAAGCAAAAAACCTTGCAAATTAACTTTAGTGCTTCGAAGTGCGCTTCAACGAAACGAGTGTCATGCACTTCGCTTCGCGCTGTTCATAAAGCATGCTTCGAAGTGTGCATTTAAGAACAATGGTTTAGTCATTACAATATTTTCATAATGCATTATGCGTCAAGAAAGGATATGTTCCTAGTCAAGATCATCTTCATGGAGAACACCAATAATTTTCATGGTTCTACAACAGCAAAATCTTCCTTTAATCATGTCTCCCAAAGTAGAAATCAATCATATAAGTGATAAATTCAATGGATAAATTTATCATTTCACTAGGGAAGAAGCACTATTAGTTTGGCTACACCATAGGCCATCAAATTCTCAGGCCATCTCCTAACTTATACTGTAGTTCTCATATACTAATCTTAGGAATGGCATATTACGTTGTTGTAAATAGTTCATGATTTAAAATATATCATTTCCCCGCTCACTAACTTCTTCAAGCATTCCAAGTTCCAACCAGTACAAACCTACCGCCCTCTGAAGAAGCTTTCCAAACTTCNAAAGATATGTTCCTAGTCAAGATCATCTTCATGGAGAACACCAATAATTTTCATGGTTCTACATCAGCAAAAACTTCCTTTAATCATGTCTCCCAAAGCAGAAATCAATCAGATAAGTGATAAATTCAATGGGTAAATTTATCATTTCACTAAGGAAGAAGCACTATTAGTTTGGCTACACCATAGGCCATCAAATTCTCAGGCCATCTTCTAACTTATACGGTAGTTCTCATATGCTAATCTTAGGAATGGCATATTACGTTGTTGTAAATAGTTCATGATTTAAAATATATCATTTCCCCGCTCACTAACTTCTTTAAGCATTCCAAGTTCCAACCAATACAAACCTACCGCCTTCTGAAGAAGCTTTCCAAACTTACCATTGAAATAGATTTCAAACAGTCCGGCTCACCAATTTGACTAAACCAGCATCAGAAGGAAAACTAGAGGCAGGAAAATCATATAAAAGTGCAGAGTGAAACTAGAAGCCTCACCTTGTCTCGTACCCAGCCCCCAGCGACCCGGAGTTGCGTATTTAGCTTAAAACGGTCTACCACGTCGAGCAAACGTCGGAAGATCTTTTCCTCGTTCATTGTGAGATCAATCCGAACCTTCACCGCCGGTCGAGGCTCCGCGGCCATGGCCCCGCTCCCGGAACCGCAACGAACGCCGCAAAAGCGAAACCCTAGTTTTCTCCTCGAAGGAAAGAAGAAAATTCTTTGGGTTGAGAAGAAGCAGAGGGAATGGGAATCAATTCGCTGGAAAGCTAACAGCCTTGCTGAACCTAGGGAGACGAAGGCCATGGGAATTTATATCATCGCCGCAGATGGTTTCCCTCGCTCCCTCTCGGGTTCGGTCGAGCAAATCCAGTATATCACAACCGTTGAATTAGAAGAGCCTGAGAAAAAGGTGATACTTGTAGTGGCGCTTACCGAGCTCGGAACAGTGTGTCAAATNTGGTTTCCCTCGCTCCCTCTCGGGTTCGGTCGAGCAAATCCAGTATATCACAACCGTTGAATTAGAAGAGCCGGAGAAAAGGTTATACTTGTAGTGGCGCTTACCGAGCTCGGAACAGGGTGTCAACATTTGATTCAATAGCTCAACTCTATTCGCATTTGACTCAAAAATTTAAATTCGGATTGGCAGATGATTTTTTGGCATGAATTCAGATTAGTAATACTTTTTTTTGGTTGGGGTCCGGTTCGGACCGTTCAAATTAAATCCAAAATCAAGTGGCTAATCAAAATTGACTCAAAATCAATATTTCAACCTAAAGTTGACTAGAGGTTGACTCAAATACAACTTAAATAAATTGAAATCCACCTCAATAACTAATATCTTGTGTACAAGTTTCATGGCCATGTTCAAATCATCAGGTCGAGTTCGAGTTGGACTTCTGACCTGTATTATAGTCGGTTCAACTTAAACAATTTCGAGTCACTCCCGAACAAAACCTGCGAACCTGATTTAACACCTCTATATTGGGTTTGAACATGGTATGGTATATTCATGATAGATATTTATGGCATGTTAGATTATTCTTTAACATAAGAAAATAAAGTATTAATTCAACAAACTTATAAATATATGCTAAAAATAACATTATTTTTATATTAAAAAAATTCAAAAAAAATGATGTCATGGAACCCGATCCAATCAAAAGAATATTTTTCCCCAAATGTAATAGAATGATTGTTTGTTCTTCTAATATTATAACAAAGATTATTGAATGACAAAACTAAGTAACTTTGGTTAAGTAACAACAACTTGGAGATACTGCTTGGACAATAATAACATTATGAAAATATTTGTCTACCAATGATTGTTGCTAGCTTTATGAATTTAGATTTAATTCTCAACTATCTGCATCTCCCGTTTCATGTAGAGAATGGTGTTTCTTTATAGTTTTTTATATTGACATTTTGACAAAAGTAATCAAAATCTCAAAATATTTCATTGAAAGATTTGTGTTGATTCTTTTAATTATAGAGCATTCATTTAGCATTCAAGTGTCATAAATACCTCAAAGTAAAGTGAAATATGATTAATATGTTTCCTCTCATCAACTGCTCAATTTAATTATAAGCATTCCCAATGTATAGATTGTTTGAACTTTCAATTGATACTTTGAAGCTTTCCATTACACTTTAAGTGTTTGATTGGTTTTAACCATATAACTATAAGCAAAAAGGATTATATCAAAATGATTATGTAAGATTGTTTGATTGAATCATTTTTGTCATCACTGGTTTCATATCATTTAGACGTCTAATGAACTTGAATTAACTCTAAAATATATCATTTCAATTCCACTTTAAGTGTTTGATGGGTTTTAACCATATAACTATAAGCAAAAATGATTATGTAAGATTGTTTGATTGAATCATTTTTTTACATGAATCGTGGCTAATTATATAATTTTTTTTTTGTGACATCTCAATACTATCAAGTGTAATTTAAGAATTAGGGTTGAATTTAAAAGCTATAACATAATAGTCAAACCACAATTTAATGTGTGTCAATAGTTATATCACAACATTCATAATATAAAAGAGTGCAAATCAAGAGCTAGGACATGACGAAGCCAAATAGAACAACACTGATAGAATAAATGTTAACAAAAAAAAATAAATTATCTATATTATGTTAATTAAATAATAGATAAACAATCTTTGTTGAATGGACATGTGAATTCATATTATTGTCAATTAAATTTATACACATCTTATCCTTGCATAATTATATATTATTAGATTTCTCAAAAGCTTTCGTTGAAGTCGATTATATGATATGTTATACTTCATGTGCTTTATAGTTTCTGCATTAAAAAGAAAAAAAAGATATAAACTATGCATCATGTTATCTCAGTTGGTGCTACTTAAATTTTAGATATAATTCTTTTATATAGGCATTAAAATTTCATGTGTTAAGGCTTCTCTAATTTATAATACATATATGTTTGGCACATCATTGAACTATCTTGTTGGGTGATTAACTCACTCGCAATTGCATGGCACATTGTCCTTTCTATGCAATAAGTAGGCCTTGAGATGTTGATGATGTTTTATAGCAAGAAAAAAGATTGCCTCGACCTTCCAAATGTTGATGAGTGATGACCCTCAATGTTTTTTAGAGGTAGCTAAAGTAGAATATATTGCTTGTCGGCACTATTTTTGGTGTGGGGTTTGCCCGTAAGAAGCTGTCAGTCATCGGAATTGAAATCCCGTTGCCCGCTTCGGAAGGACGTTTTTTTTATTTTTATTTTTATTTTTTATTTAATTTTAGTTTTGAAAAAGATGAAGTCAAACTGACCCCATAATTTTCATAGTTTAAACGAAAGAGCGCTTTACCTCAAATCATGTATCTATCCCGAAGANTTTTGATTCAATAGTTCAACTCTATTCGCATTTGACTCAAAAATTTAAATTCGGATTGGCAGATGATTTTTTTGGCATGAATTCAGATTAGTAATACTTTTTTTTGGTTGGGGTCCGGTTCGGACCCTTCAAATTAAATCCCAAAAAAACCGGCTAATCCAAATTGACTCAAAATCAACATTCCAACCTGAAGTTGACTAGAGGTTGACTCAAATACAACTTAAATTTAAATTGAAATCCACTTCAATAGCTAATATCTTGTGTACAAGTTTCATGGTCATGTTCGAATCATCAGGTCGGGTTCGAGTTGGACTTCTGACCTGTATTATAGTCGGTTCAACTTAAACAATTTCGAGTCACTCCCGAACAAAACCTGCGAACCTGATTTAACACCTCTATATTGGGTTTGAACATGGTATGGTATATTCATGATAGATATTTATGGCATGTTAGATTATTCTTAACATAAAAAAATAAAGTATTAATTCAACAAAAATATTCAACAAACTTATAAATATATGCTAAAAACAACATTATTTTTATATTAAAAAAAACTTTAAAAAAAATGATGTCATGGAACCCGATCCAATCAAAAGAATATTTTTCCCCAAATGTAATAGAATGATTGTTTGTTCTTCTAATATTATAACAAAGATTATTGAATGACAAAACTAAGTAACTTTGGTTAAGTAACAACAACTTGGAGATATTGCTTGGACAATAATAACATTATGAAAATATTTGTCTACCAATGATTGTTGCTAGTTTTATGAATTTAGATTTAATTCTTAACTATCTGCATCTCCCACTTCATGTAGAGAATGGTGTTTCTTTATAGTTTTGTATATTGACATTTTGACAAAAGTAATCAAAAGCTCAAAATATTTCATTGAAAGATTTGTGTTGATTCTTTTAATTATAGATCATTCATTTAGCATTCAAGTGTCATAAATACCTCAAAGTAAAGTGAAATACGATTAATATGTTTCCTCTCATCAACTGCTCAATTTAATTATAAGCAATCCCAATGTATAGATTGTTTGAACTTTCAATTGATACTTTGAAGCTTTCAATTACACTTTAAGTGTTTGATTGGTTTTAACCATATAACTATAAGCAAAAATGATTATATCAAAATGATTATGTAAGACTGTTTGATTTAATCATTTTTGTCACACTGGTTTTATATCATTTAGACTTTTAATGAACTTGAATTAACTCTAAAATTTATCACATCCAAAATGGCATGAATCGTGGCTAATTATATAATTTTTTTTTTGTGACATCTCAATACTATCAAGTGTAATTTAAGAATTAGGGTTGAATTTAAAAGCTATAACATAATAGTCAAACCACAATTTAATGTGTGTCAATAGTTATATCACAACATTCATAATATAAAAGAGTGCAAATCAAGAGCTAGAACATGACGAAGCCAAATAGAACAACATTGATAGAATAAATGTTAACAAAAAAAAAAATTATCTATATTATGTTAATTAAATAATAGATAAACAATATTTGTTGAATGGACATGTGAATTCATATTATTGTCAATTAAATTTATACACATCTTATCCTTGCATAATTATATATTATTAGATTTCTCAAAAGCTTTCGTTGAAGTCGATTATATGATATGTTATACTTCATGTGCTTTATAGTTTCTGCATTAAAAAGAAAAAAAAGATATAAACTATGCATCATGTTATCTCAGTTGGTGCTACTTAAATTTTAGATATAATTCTTTTATATAGGCATTAAAATTTCATGTGTTGGGCTTCTCTAATTTATAATACATATATGTTTGGCACATCATTGAACTATCTTGTTGGATGATTAACTCACTCACAATTGCATGGCACATTGTCCTTTCTATGCAATAAGTAGGCCTTGAGATGTTTGATGGTGTTTTATAGCAAGCAAAAAGATTGCCTCGACCTTTGAAATGTTGATGAGTGATGACCCTCATTGTTTTTTAGAGGTAGCTAAAGTCGAATATATTGCTCTTAGTATTTGGTTTAATATTTTAGTGGCATTGCTAAAAGAAGACATCTTTCAATTTAAACTTTCTATTAATTACATGTTAGGATTTTTAAATTCATAAAATCCAATTTCATGACCAAAAAATTCATAAAACACATAATGACTGAGATCTTTGAATTCATGATTTTCACATAACCATAAATAGGATAAACATACATGTATTCATGATTGTAGAATTCTATCTGAAGAGATGAAATTTCACTCTCAAATTCTTATTACTTTCTGTACTTTCTGATAGAGTGTAAGAAACATTTATTATTAGAAGAGAGAGGCATTTGTTTTATTTATCACAGAAAAGATAAGTATCCCTTGGGAAGAGACACAACATTTCTCTTAATTATATTTTATTAACCACCATCCATCAGGTTAGTTATTGACCAATAAGATTTATTATATATTAATTAAATAATAAAAGCAAAAGGATACGGTGTCTATTGGAAAGAGATGTGCACTTTTTTCTTTAATTAATTAATTAATTATTATTAAATAAATGACTATGAGCCACATTAATTAAATAATAAAAAAACTAACATTCTCCCACTTGACTCATGTAATACTTAATAGTGCATAAGATACTGCACAAAATGTAAAGTAAATTCATTCTTTATATTGGTCAAATCATAAATCATCAATAAGTACAAAGTTGATATTAATCATGATGATTGTGTATTAATTTATGGACATAGTCCCTTCCATATATCATAATATCAATTACATACTTAACATAATGAGAAATAACATCATGGACCCATGATGTCTATTGAAAAACAAATCTTGTTACAGAATATAAAGTGTACACTAGCAATAAAAACAATGTATATAAAGATTAGAAACAACAATAAATTGAGCTCAAAGTACCAACATAAAGAGCACTAAACATAAAACTAATAAAGAGGTTCGGTAAGACTCATTCGCACGATATGTTCGTTAAATGTCTGCGGTGGCAACCTTATCGTTAATGGATATGCAATCATAAGATTGGTGCTAATATGCTCAATTGACACCCTATGTTTCTGAACTTTTTCCTTGACGGCAAGGTACTTTAATTCCATTTGTTTAACACCTTTGGAATATGTGTCATTTTTAGAATATAAGACTGTTGCAGAGTTATCGCAATAAATTTTCAATGGCTTGGCCATACTATCAATAATTCAAAGTCCTGAAATAAAATTCTACAACCATAAGTCCTAAACTGTAGCTTTGAAGCATGACACAAATTCAGCTTCCATAGTGGATGCAATGATGATATCCTGCTTCACACTTTTCCATAAGATTGCTCCTTCAGCCAAAAGGAATAGATATCCAAATGTTGATTTTCTAGTATCAACACATCTAGCAAAATTTGAATATGAATATCCTATTACTTCAAGCTCATTAGATCTTCTATAGGTGAGCATGTGGACCTTGGTTCCTTGCAGGTGCCTCAAAACTTTCTTTGCAGCTTTCTAGTGATTTATTCCTGGATTACTTTGATACCTGCCCAGCATTCCGAAAACAAGGCCAATGTCTGGCCCAATACAAGTCTGAGCATACTTTAAGCTTCCAACAATATATGCATAAGGAATTTCTTTCATTTGTTTAAGTTCCAAATCATTCTTTGGTAACTACATAAGGCTAATTTTATCTCCTTTTTGAATTGGAGAAACACTTGTGGAGCACCCTTCCATATTGAATCTCTTAAAAACTTTATCGATATATGTTTTCTGAAACAGTCCTAACAATCCTTTGGATCTTCCATGAAATATTTCAATTCCAATCACATAGGATGCCTCACCCATATATTTCATTTTAATGTTCTTAGAGAGAAAATTTTTGGTTTCGTATAATAAGTTAAGATCATTAGTAGCCAACAAAATATCATCAATATATAGAATGAGACAAATAATCTTTCTCCCACCAACCTTCATATATATACACCGATCAACAGTGTTTTCTCTAAATAAAAAAGAAGTGATGGTATCATTGAACTTAAGGTACCATTGTCAGGAAGTTTACTTAAGTTCGTATAATGATTTCTTAAGTTTACACACCATTCATTCTTTTTCTTCAACCGAAAATCCTTTAGGTTGATTCATATAGACCTCTTCAACTAAATTCCCATTCAGAAAGACAGTTTTCACATCCATTTTTTGTAACTCCAAATCATAAGGAGCTACTAGTGTCATGATAATTCTAAACGAATCCTTCTTAGAAACTAAAGAAAATGTTTCTTTATAGTCGACGTCGTCTTTCTGAATGAAACCTTTAGCAATAAACTTCATATACATGATCATTTTTCTTTTCAAATCAAATTCACTTGCAGCACATTTGAGAACAAATAAAATTCAAGTTTTGAAAATATTCCCCCCCCCCAAAATTAAATTTTTAACAAGATTAAACAGTTTAGCAGCAGATATATGTAAGCAGGGATGAAAATTGGAATAGCATGCTTACAGGAGTTTTTATACCCTAATTATACAAGTATAAGAACCAAAAACATGAGTAAAAATAATTTTTTTTTATTAATTTTCTATCATTTTCATTTCAATTCAATATGTAGAGATTCAATAGACTTCTAAGTAGTGGAAAAAAAACATAAAAACAAGCTAACACACTAACTTTGATTTCTAGCCTTAACATAAAAATAAATACACTAACAAGATAAAAGAAAAATACAGGGTAGCAATTTTCTCAGTTTAAAATTTAAAACTAAAGTTAGTAAGATTTTCAACTTTTCAAAATATATAGAAATAAGTTCAATCCTAACTAACTAAAACACAATAATCAAAACACAACAACAATTACTACCTTAGAATTTAAAACAAAATATTAACAAACACAACATCACAATAACAATTAAACAACATAAAAGTCTCACACATCACAAAGTCTAAACAGGTACACGAATGCAAATATAACAAGTCCAAACTACATAATCCATCACATATTACAACATAAAAATAAATCAATCCTCCTCCTCCTCATCATCAGAATCACCGTTGTTCCATACATTTGTAGACTCATAATCAGGTATCTAGGATATGGAGGAAATTACAATCCTTGGTTACCCCTGAAATTTCTCTTCATAATCACTTTTCCTTCTATTATTCCTATCAATATGATTTGCAAAGCTTTCTAAATTTCTTACCTTATTTGCGGTATAGTTGATATTGTCCATCATCCTCTGCAATAATTGATTTTGAGTTTCAGTAGACTGATACACCTAAAATATATAGTATTTTTATACACATTTTTATACTTTTTTTTGAGATATTGCTCTTTAATGGAATGTATTTGTGTGTTTTTTTTTCAGATATAAGTAAAAAATAAAAAAATACTAAAATAAGTGAAAAAGGATCAAATTTGGAGCAAAAATGTGAAATTTATGCAAAAGTGTTTTGGCGCCTAAGCACCAGATCCGACGCTTAAGCGTCGGGTAAACAGAGAAGACCGCACCTAAGCGCTAGAGGTAGTTATTTGGCAGTTTTCTTCATTTGGCCGAATCTGGAAGGAGCATTTGAGGCACCTATTAGCTAAAGAGGGTGGTTATGACCACTAGGAACAAAAATATTATTAAAAGACTTGTGAAAGGAGACATCCCTTGGAAAATACATCAAATTTGAACACATTTTGAAGAGTTATCAAAGCACATCTTGGAGATTTATAAAAGAAGGAAGTTGAGACTTTTTAAAGTGTGCTTGAAAGTTCTAAAAAGTGTTGGAAAAGAGACAGTTTTGGAGAGAATTTCAGACACCGCAAATTTACTTTATCCTTTTTGCTTTCAGTTTTATTGAGAGAGTAAGATTCAGGCACCACAAAATTTACTTTTTTTCCTTTTTGTTTTTAGTTTTATTTTGAGAGTTTAAAGTGATATACAGGAGAAGAGATTCAAAGGAACTTCAAGAGTTTAGTGGAGGATTTGAGATAAGTTTTTATCTTTTTTTTTAACTACAAGAGAGATTCAAAGGAACTTCAAGAGTTTGGTGGAGGATTTGAGATAAGTTTTTATCTTTAGAGATTCAAAGGAACTTCAAGAGTTTGGTGGAGGATTTGAGATAAGTTTTTATCTTTGTTTCTAAACAGATTCAAAGGAACTTCAAGAGTTTGGTGGAGGATTTGAGATAAGTTTTTATCTTTTATTTTAAACTATTTTTGGTTTTAATTGAGACTTTTTATTGGTTTGACAATGATTTTTTTTTAAACTAAAGTGTGATTTTGTTTTCTCCATGGATTCTGAGTAGTTTTCTTTATCTTTCTACTTGAAATAATAAGTAATTAAAAGTGTTGGATGGAAGAGTTAGAGAGTATTGATCTTTAAAGTTGAAAGAAGTTGTGATGATTTAAATCCATGTACTTCATTTACTTCTTGATCTGGCCCATCTAGATGTTAAAATTTATTGTGAGAACATGTAAGAACCGGGATGGTATTGTCTCAGTTAACAATTGGAAAGAATCATATGAGGTTGTATGAATGAGAATATAATTCATATGGTTTAGTGCAAATGAATAGGTTGAAGGGTGTAGAGTTAGAGGACTTTAAAGTGACAGGTTAAAGCCCCCAACTTGATTTATTATTTTAGGTACTGATACGAGATGTCAGCCTTTAAAGTGACAGGTTAAAGCCCCCAACTTAGTTTATTATTTTAGGTTCTCATACGAGAATGTTAGCCCCCTGGATGGAGGGAATCGAGGGAACTCTAGAGTGAGAGCTGGTATCTTCCCTGCCTAGCCGGTCTTCAAAACTATTCAAAGTTTAAATTAGCCAATGTTCTTTATAGCATCTCTAGTAAGGTTAAATTCTTATTTTCTTTAGAATCAAGTTTTTGATTCTGCTGCAAAGTAATGAAATATAAGTAAAAATTATAACTAAAGTCATTGTTATACTGGCATATAAACATTCAGGGATCATAGACTCACCTCTAGAAGTAGAAGCTCACGAGGTAGATGGTCTAGATGTAGAAGCAGCAGACGTTGTCATTCCATAACTTTTTGAAAATCCTCCTCTCCAGCCAAAAATAGAATGCTTTGAATACGACTTCACATTAACACTTGTAATTGGCTTTAGAGGCAAGAATACTTCCTCCCAGCTATCATATCTCACTTCAGCCTGCTCACACAAAGAAAAGATTAAGGAAACAAATCCCAAACCTGCAGTATTAGCGGCAGTGGTAGAACTGATGATAGTCTGATAAATCAAAGCTCCAATATTGATGAGCTTCCCTTCCTGAATACAATAGTTCAACGTTGCTCTCCCTCTGGTAGCTTCACTGAAATGGGCTGAAATAAAATAGTGCCATGCCTTTGAAGGTGCACTTAACTTTGAGGTGAAAAATTTGACTCTTCTCTCATTTGTAATTTTCCAAAGCCCTCTTCCAACAATCAAATAGAAAATAATCTCGTATAGTTCCGTCTCAGTCGGACTGTAGTTCAGGTGGTAGATGGTAAAATATATTGATTACCTCCAGTGAAAAGGGACCAATTTTCCTCTAACCATGACTCGATCATCTTCAGCCTCGGGATAGTTTGCATAAAACTTCCTAACTACAAAAATAATAGCCACAGCTGAAAAATAGTAGAATCGTTCCCATTATCGGTGAACAATCAAATCTTCTACGGATCCACCTGGATTTTTGAAATATCGCTCCTGGATAAGTTTTTGAGATTGCAAAGCATCACTATAAATATCTTGAGCTTTCAAACTCACAAACTTGTTCGAATCAAAGGGTTTTTTCCTTTACTCCTCTTCATTCTTGGTGTCATTCAACAAATTTCATAAAATTCCACAATAACTTCAAAAATCAAGTCTAATCTACTAAACTTAACTTCTATAGGCATAAACTACATTTTTTATGC
This sequence comes from Phalaenopsis hybrid cultivar, assembly GCA_002079205.1. Classification (NCBI taxonomy): domain Eukaryota; kingdom Viridiplantae; phylum Streptophyta; class Magnoliopsida; order Asparagales; family Orchidaceae; genus Phalaenopsis; species Phalaenopsis hybrid cultivar. The sequence goes on along the minus strand of JXCR01050282.1, from coordinate 7,859 downwards.
AATTTCCACGGATTTTTCCTCACTTTTCACCATGAATAGTGATTTTTAGGTTCTTCCAAATGTACTCAAAATACATGGTGAAAATCTAAAATTTTTACATAGAAGCGAAGCTCTTACCTCAAGAAATCCAAAGCTTTTATAACACTCCTACAAACCAAACCTGACCTTCATTTGGCCTTGGCGAAGCCTCAATTTCATTTAATGTCAACCCAAGTCCAAAAATCCTCAAATTTGGCCTAAATTTGCTATGTCTCCAAATTCCACCAAATTGAATGCCTTAACCCCAAAATTCGAACCTAATTTATGTTGAAAACTCTTCATGAAATTCTTATAGACCATTTTAAACAATCAATTTTAACCTCACCCAAACTTAGCCCAACCTAGACCCAAGTATAGTCCAACATGCCCAAGCTGACCAAAATCCAAAAATCTTTCAAATTGAGCTTCCAATTGGACTCAAAATCATTTTAATACTTCACCAAAAATCTTCATGGCCATCATCCATACAATGTTGATCAATCAATTGGGCTCAAAGTCATGGCTAGCCTAACCCAAACCCAACTCTTAGCCATTTGGACCCAAATTGGACCCATGCACCAAAATTAACTTAGCCATCTTAAAACCACCAAATTGATGACTCCACAACCACTAAGTACACTCTATTGACCAGGCTAAACCCCCTTGGACCAGCCATGGTGAGCTATGGGCCATTGGATCCCTAAATTAAGGGATTTATGCCCATTTATGGGCCTTAACCAAAAATCTCCCCCATCATCACTTGCCATTGAGGGTTAACCATAATTAACCCTCCAACTTAAACCCCCTTGGACCAGCAGGAAAACACCAAAACTAAGAGCTCCAAGCTAAAATTCAAACCCAAACTCACTCATCTGAGTTGGCCAATTCCAATTGGCTTTAGCACTTCAAAACCCTCCACCTAAGCACCATTTTGCACCCCTCAATTGACCATGACAGCCACCATAGGCCATTTTATTTAAACCTCATCTCCATGGCCAAAGAAAAGAAGAGTTGAAATTTTCTTAAGGAAACTCTGTCAAATTGCTCTCAGAGACTCCCTAAGACCTCCTCAGTTCAAGCCCACCATTTTCCCCCCACTGATTTCCACTGTGGAAGCTCAATTTTGAGCTCAAATTTCTGTCAAAACCAAGACATAACTCTCCACAGCTCACCAAACTCCAATTACTTGTGCACAAACCATCCCCACAGTGAGAGAAGTTGATTCCCCACAAAAGCCCCCTCTAAAAGAGTCTTTAACCTAACTCTAGACCAACACCTGAAAACCACCTTGATCGAATTCATACCTAAACCATTCACCAAGACTTGGGACTTCATCCAAAGGTTTGTTAGGACCAATCGAAGCTACCACAACCATCGGATTGAGGCCTCCCCTCTCAGACAAAGGTATTGAACCCTAACCCTAATCTGAGCTCATTTTTACTCTCCATACGTATTTACTGTATTTCATATCGTCTTATCCATATATATAGGTTCATCTTGAGTAGATGAAGGTTTAGAAACAAAAATAATTAAGAAAGCTTGTATTTTTGTACAAAAATAATTATAATAAATTAAATGTACTTAGAAAAATTATGAAAAGTGATTTTCTGAGTTCCTTGTGATCAGAGTCACTTAGAAAAAATTAAATTTATTTTTGGTAAATTACTTGATTTTGAGCATCACTTTAAATTTAAAATAATTAAGAATAAATAAAAATTTAAAAAATACAAAATATTTCAAAATATCCCTAACTATTCTCTGATCACTTGTGACTCAATAAAATATTTTTCCTAATTTTTCTAAGTTAAAAATAAATTTTTAAAAGCTTAAAAGTGAATTTTCTTTATTTTCTCACTAAAATAATTATAATAAATAAATTAAAAATCACAAAAATATAAAATTTGATTCTCTGAGTTTTCTAAACTTAAAGAAGTTTAATAAAAATATAAAAATAATTTATGTAATTAAAACACTATTTTTTATTTAGAATAATCATGAAAATTGATCTAAACTAAAATAATAATAATAATATAAATTTAATTCAAAAAAATCATGAAATTTTACCTAAATATTTCTCTAACCTTAGGAATCCTATGATAATTTTCTCATAAATAAAAACTTTATTTTGGGAAGTTAAATAAATCACCTTTAGAAAATCTTATTTCCTGGATTTAAATAATTATGTAAATTAAATTAAATTTTGAGAGGTCCACATATCCTCCTCTAATATCCTAATTACCTCATGGATATGATACTCTAAGCCCTCAAAATCATTTGAGTCGTGTTTAATGAGTTACGAGGTGAAGTGCCTCAAGGGCAAAGTGGTAATTTTAGATCTTGGTGCCTTAATCAAAATTTAGGATTATCAAAGGGAAAATGGGTAATTTTGATCTTAATAAACATGTTTGGATGATTGAAATACAATGGGGCTAAAAGGTAGAAACTCATTCAACACCCTTGCACAACATCAACTAAAAGCATAATTCTCCTGATATTCATGACTTGGAAGTCAATTAAAGATCAAATGATTCTTAAGTGATGGGCTTAAGCTGGAAGCTGATAATTTACTTTTCTTAAGCCCAAAGTTGAGGATGATGTGATCATTTAATAAGGATATATGGCACTTAAATCAAAACTTTGAAAATCATCATTTCACTCATTAGGATTGTTAAAGGCTTGGTAGTGACATAGGTTTGATGTATAAACTCAAGTTGATTGGATTTAGAAAATGATATGATTGGTGATTAATATTTTTAAGCACTACAAGCCTGACTTTAACTCCGGGCACCACAATCTTAAATGACTCAAAGACGCCTTAAGGGCACCCACTCACATAACTTTTAAATGAAACATCAATTGACTAATAGAGTATCCTATCCTTAGGATAATTAAATTGCTAAGCTTCAATGAGCAATGGGGTAGCCACACTCTAGCCTCAGATGATTATTGGAACATTATGATAAGATCAAAATGAACTCGGGATATTTTAAGAGATATTCAAAATGATCTAGGGCTACACCTTGAACATTTTGAAATATATTGGATATTCTGAAAGGCAAATTGGACTTGCCATATTTTATTTTGAAATTATCCACTAGGATCTTCTGAGATTCAACAAAATCATAACTTGGCTAAACCTTCATCTACTCTTACAACTTAAACCTTCTTGTAATACTTGCAAGTACTAACCTTTCAGGTGATGGAGCGAGAAGACTCGATAGGTACGCTTTTAAATTAATGCATTTACCTTCTAATACTTCTTACTTCAAACTTGCATGTTAAACAACGATGTCACCTTGTATGAAAACTTAAAACTGCTAGGATAGCCACTAAACCAAAACCAAATCTAAAATCAATCAAGATAAAAATCACTTCCACAATAATTAAAATATAAGACAACTCAAAATTTAATCACAAACATCACGAAACCACAATTACAACTAAATTAAGACGTCTCTATTGGATTATCGGGAATCCCTCGGAGGAGGTAATCTACGGTTGCTAACGAAACTTCTCACGGTCTAAATGAAAGTATGAAATTCATTAAGTTGAGTTTAGTAAATTCATTTGGACTAAGTAAATCTGATAGAAAATAGTGGTACCAGAACAAGGGAACCGTAGAATCCTAACCGGTGTCGCTCTAATCAACTCTAACATGTCTCATAACATTTACAGAACTTTAACCACAGGGAAATTTGATTTGACATCATAATTTGAAATACTAGAAAACTTAAACTCGTCACAGTAAGGAGCTTGGAGTTAGCATGGTGGGTAGTACATCCATCTTCAACAGCAAAACACGTCTACATCAACTAAATCAGCTTCCTTCCTTAGAATTAAACAACCAAGCCATAGAATTTTGAGGTCGTTCGCCTAATGCATCATAAATCCTCAACCTTTTCTTTAGGCCATTGTGTGGCTCTACTATACAATATAAGCCCTAACTCGTCTTAGGATTCCGAGGTTGCATCCATCGCGACCTAAATCCTCACATCTTCCAGGCAATTTGTGTGATCGTTTCACATAAATGTAAGCCTTAAATTAATAAAATTGATAAAATGAAACATTTAAATATTTCTCCTCAAAATTGAAGCCAAACATTAGGAAAGCTTGGGAAGTCACTGAGGTTATCCTCCGGATCTATGACATCCTCTACTTCTTCCTCCTTTGGAGTTTACAACAAAATGTTCCAAATTTGAACCATTTCCCTTCACACATCTTTGTCTGATCTTGTTGAAAAGTCTTATCCTTTTGACCTCTTTGAAGATAATATTTCCCAAGTTTTATCGAGAGTTTTCTTAAGTGACTTCAGTCATTTAAGATGTAATTAACTAGGGGCTTGCCCTTATAGAAAGCTTTTCCGAACCCAACTTAATATAAACTCTATTTAATTTTTCATATTAAATAGGGTTATTTGTCGGCAAATAAAATGGTTTCGCAGACCAAACAGATTTTATATATTTCTTAGTTTATTTGATCGAGCCTCATCCGCAAGTTTTTTGTTTATCTTTTGGGATAGATATATGTCTTGAGATATAGCGCT
>JXCR01050277.1:9286-24594 GCA_002079205.1 Phalaenopsis hybrid cultivar | reverse complement strand
TCATCAATATTCTTTGAGTTTTGAAGAGTCAAAACTCTTAGCATGACATTTAAACAAACTCTTGGAAATCTGCAGGTTCAACTCGTTTACAACAAATATGATCTGCTTTGGACGCATATCATATTTGTTGAGAGATATTTTGTTATCTCAAAGTTTGAATCAATCATATATGCAATACGTCCTTGCCCTTTGTCCTCTCCAAACCTCAAGAATCATAGCATACTCCACCTTCATCCACTCTGTCATCAAAAACCAAACCCCCTCTCCCTCTTATAGTGCTCATATGTCCCCATCACTCATCATGACTTTACCTTGCTCCTCATTCCAGGCTTCTCGGGGCCTCATCTCTCTTGTTCTCTTCTAGAGTCAAGCACAAACATTATTCCTCTTATGCTTGACTCCATCTCTTCTCTCAATGCATTGAAATCCCATATCCACCCCTCTTTCTTCCTCCCTTTCCAAGAGCTACATAAACCCTCAATACCAAACCTCTTGAAATGTCATACCCCATGATGATCCCCTTCATCGGTCAACGAATGACGTAACAGAACTGGGTGTTATTCAACTAACTGGATATACCTTCCAACACCCATTCTGGTATCCTGCTCACTATGATAGAGTGGAAGTTAAACTCAATCACCTAAATTCACCTTGAACAACATATGACATAATACTCCAATTAAAGAAAGTTTGTAAAAAGTATAATTTAACAGAAGCAATTCAAAATATTTTATTTAATCTACAGAACATCTAAAACATACTTAAATTATTAATAAAAACTTTAAAATTTTTTTTATATCTTACATCAAAATTTTTATCGTATAATAGCTGCACATTAAATATGATAAAAAAATCATACTGATTTTACTCAGCCTCAATCTATTTTTCCCATTTTTGTGTAAGAATAGTCATAATAATCTTAGAAGCTACAATGTTCAGTAAAATAAATAAATTTGAATAAAAATCAAATAACATGAGAATTAAAATAATTAACATGATCGAATCTAATTTTTAATGATCATTATAAAATAAATTGATTGGTCTAATAATAAATAATTTCTGAGAGAAAAAAATTAAAAAAAATATTAACATTATAATGTTATAAATACTGTTTTGACATGCACAATTGATATCGGGCTAGTTTAATTTTTCATGTGTATCTTTATCTCTCTTATTATAATCATTAGGTAGCATAGAAGGGAATATTTGCTATCAACTTTAGAACATATCATGCATAGGAGATTATGTAATGGCTGGCTTCATCTTTGTCGCCCTATTTATATAGGTGTCATAATTAAAAATATTAACTTTGAGGAACCTTTTGCCTTCATATGTACTTACCTTTTTATTGCTTTACCTGTACAAGTTATTCCATTTATTAATGGGCTCATTTTCGTTGCTCAATTTATTCAGATATTAAAAATATCTTTCTTATCATGATATTTTTTAGGCTCATATTCTTTTTTATTGAAAATGTAAATTTACATAAATATATGATACATTTTAAAATATGCTGCACAGTTTTATATGCAGATGACCAATTTATAGATACCGAAAATCTCTATTTGAATGTGTCATCAACTAACAAAATAATTATATAATCAAAATAAATTTCATTAGAGCTTATATCATTAAAGTTTTTATGTAGTCATGAATAATAGGGGGAATAGTTAGCTGGAAGCATATTTTCCTAAATATGAATGATTTTTATTATATCAAACCTATAAATTTAATTAACAATATATGTGCATACAACAGTTAAAAAATTATTATATTATGTATTAGAATTTGCATAACTTACCCACTTGATAATTTCTTATTCAAGATAAACATCCTGAAAAAAATTCACATGCTTAACTGACATGCATAATGATTTCTTTTTTCTTATATTACTGTAGTTTAGGAGTGTGAGAATTTGCTGATTTTGGTTAGCTCACTATTGTTTTAAATTAATATTTCAAGTGTAATTAATTGATTTAAAGATGTGCAATATACGTGAAAATATTTATAGAAGACACATACAACTTGTAATGAAGTAAATTTAATTTTGCTGTTTTAATTTACTTTTTTTAGTTGTTTTTTCATTTATTAAATGTTAGTTATAAAAAATGAATATAAAAAATTTAGTTCCCTCCGTTCGACCATCTGTACCTGCCTTGGTTAAATATAAGTTACTGGTCGAGTCAGGACACACTGATCCCGTCGGGTTTTATCTTCACCTCGACACGGGGCTTTTGAATGCCGTTTAGGTTCGAAGGTTTTGGTTGTTCAAATAATCAAGCGCGTCATCGAAAGTAGTAAACCACCTCAAAAGGTAGAAATACAATTTTACGATGAGTTTGATTATTCAAACTAAGGAAACATTGGATATCTGCACTGATCTCCGGTTTAAACCCGATAGATCATTTTCCCTATCTAATCTGAAGGCTAGATAGGGTTTAGATTGGTTATAGGGTCTTCTTTTTCCTATAAGGGCAAGCCCTTATAATTAATTATATCTTAAACAACCGAAGTTACTTAAGAAAAGTTTTGTCCCAAAGAAAATTCTAAGTTCAAGCTTCCACTATTGGACATTGGGTTTCCAAATGGAAAAGCTCGAAAGTTGAACAATTGCTAACGGAAGCCAAAGGAAGAAAGGGTAGGGGACACTTGGAGATACCGAGACAATCTCAATAGTATCCCAAACTATTCTACCTTTTGACTTTTGACGATTTTGAAGAAAAATTTAATGTTTTATTATGATATTTTGTTAGAACGTTAGGACTTATACTACACGACATACAATCATACAGGAGCCTAAATGTGAGGATTTATGTCGTAATTAGACGAACAATCTTGGAATCCTAGGGTGAAGTTCACCAAGAGAAGTGAAAGTGTAGAACTCTAACCTAAAAGAGGGGAAACATGGAATGCAGTAGACTTACAACCTTGCCGGAAAGGGGTATCATCTAAACCACCTAATTACATTCGAAACCATGCATGACCAGGCTCGATGATGCAAGATAAGGCAGGTTGTTATTTGTTTGGACTAGTAGGCCTTACAACTTAATTATAAATCAAGCTGCTTAAGTATTTATGATTGCATTATGCCCTAAGACTAATGCAAACATACTTTGAAATTCAAATTTAAATGTTTTTTTGCCTCACCACACTCAACTGTTTAATTTTATTTAGTTAGTGCTGAGTGCATCGAAGCAAGCTGTGTAATGTGTTATGCAATTCCTTGATGATGAATGCACAGGTCTGTTCAAAAGGCCAAATAGTATGCATATATAAAACTCACTCTATAAAGTAGTGGTTTTCATTTGCCAAACCACCATTCTCCATGCAATCAATAAGGGTCCAAAGACAAGGAACATGAGCAATATGTTATGCGTCTGCAGATCATCTTATCGTTCATATTTCTAAATTGAAAAGGAGTTTCTGCTCAGTTTTATTTGGTGTCAATCGAGTTTGTTTAGATATTGATTTTTCAATGGTTGTAAATGCAGTGATTTATGTGGTTTAGTCTTGGTTATGAGTTTGGTTTTGAAAAATTAAGTTGAAGTTATTTAGGTTAGGGTAGAAGGTTTAGTTCTTAAATCAGCCTATTGATAATCCAGACAAAAGACATAAATATAAATATCAACCTATAATTTGGGCAGACCTATCGAATGAATACATACAAACTAACGGTATGGGTGAAAACCCTAACTTATGTCAGACTCGTCAACTGACATCGTCCGAACTACAGTTGATAATTTTGTTGAGATTCATCATTCGCTTCGTATTTCATTTTCTTTTGGGTAGTTCAGATGCTTATAGTCAATTGACCATAACACATCCTAACTCTAAAGAAAAGAAGACTCAGAAAATATTCTAGTTTACTACAATAACTTATTTATTTATGACAGTCCTACAAAACAAAGTTAGAACACCCTAATAATAAATCTAAGACAACATTTGTATTTTGTCTTTAGCATCCCTACACAACTGAGTTAAAATGTAAGAGAACTAAGTGTATTTAATTATTGTTTTTTTTATTTAGGACAACTCGGTCAAGTTGCCTATGGCTTTCCGTCGTCCCGTGGTTGTCGGGCTCCCTGATCTACTTAGTCTAGAGAGGTAGTCAAAACTATCGCAAGTAGAAGATTCTTGTCAAGAACCATAGGTTGCGTCATCCAAGAGATTCGGGTAGCAGGGTTAATGTTGCGTTTGGCAATCTTTGTTTGTTAGGGTTTCATTTAAATTTTAGTGTTTTTCAATTTTTAGGAGGATTGAAAATTTTAAGGTACTTAGGACTTCTTAGACGATTAAATTTTGTGATTTATTTATTTTTTTATTTTTTTATGTTGAAATGATTCGGTCAAGATCCCATACATCTGCCCTCTCGAGGTCATTGGGGTTTGTAATTTGATTAGTCATGAGTGATCAGAAGGTACTTTGTTAAAAACCATGAGTTGTCTCCTTCAAAGTTCCTTCTCAAGTAGGTTTGTGTTTTATAGTTTAAGTTTAAGTTTTGTTTACGGTGTTTTTTATGTCACATCTTTTATGTTTATCACAAATTTTACATTTCAGCCCATATTGTCTCTGAGGTGCTTTTTCAAGTCAAGTGTGTTTTTATTCTTTTATGAGAGGTCAAACGCTCATTAACTTTGTTTGTTTAATTGAACTGTTGTCAATTTCTAGGTTGGTCCGAATTGGTTTAAGTTGATTTGGGTTAGCCCATTTTAGACTGGGTTGACCCGAGTTGGATTTAAATGGATTTAGGTTAGCCCAGATTATTTGGGTTGACCCAGGTTACTTTTAAGTTGATTTGGGTTAGCCCATGTTAGGTTGGGTTAACCCAGGTTTGTTTAAGTTTGCTTTTTGTTAGCACAGGTTAGGTTGGGTTGACCTTAGTTGGTTTCAGTTAATTTGAGTTGAGTCGGGTTCGAGTTAAGTTTAGAATTTGGTTAAGTCAAGTCTAAATTAAGTTAGACTTGAACTAAGTTTAGGTTTAGTTAAGTCAAATCTAAGTTAGGTTTGACTTCAACTAAGTTTGGGTTTAGTTAAGTCAAGTCTAGATTGGGTTATACTTGAGTTAAATTTTTGGTTAAGCTAACTTTAGAATTCAATTAAGTTAAGTTTAAGTTAAGTTAGACTTAAACTAAGATTAGGTTAGTTAAGCCAAGTCTAAGTTGGGTTAGACCTCAGTTAAGTTTTAAGTTAAGCTAAGTTTAGAATTTGGATAAGCCAAGCTTAAGTTAATTTAAACTTAGAGCCCATTTGGCGCAGCAGAACAGCCGCGGGGCGTTTTCAAAACACCGACATGGGTGTTTGTTTTCTCTGTCTTCGCTGCGTTGCGAAATAAACTGGTTTTGCTTTTGTATTACATGCAGCCCGCGGGTTCGACCCTGCGTCCCGCGTTCGAAGAAAATTGTTTACGGCTCTGCCCTCTTGTGCCCTTTGATGGTGCTATTGGCGGTGTTATTAGCTAGGTTATTTTGGTGTTATTGGTGAGATTCCGCAGTGTTATTCGCTACTTTTGCTAGAGCCGGTGATTCAAGTTATTTTGTCATAGTATTCAGGTGTTATTGTGGAGTTATTAGCTACTTTTTTTGAAATTATTGGCAAGTTACGAGGTGTTATTTGCGCCTTTTGCCCGAGTCGGTGTTATTCGAGTTGTTTTGCAGTAGTATTCAGGTGTTATTGCCATGTTATTAGCTAGCTTTTTTGGTCTTATTGGTGAGTTACGCGGTATTATTTGCACCTTTTGCCTGAGCCGGTGTTATTCAAGTTGTTTTCTAGTAGTTTTCATGTGTTGTTACGGTGTTATTAGCTAGATTTTTTGGTGTTATTGGTAAGCTACGCGGTGATATTCGCGTCTTTTTGCGGGAGTCGATGTTATTCGAGTTGTTTAGCGGTAGTATTAATGAAAAATTAATTTTATGCTAAAAATAATTACTTTTAATCAAAAAATATGTATGTCTATTGTTTATTATTTTCATAATTATGCTAAATTTTTTTCTTGGAAGATTTGCATACATAGCACTCATTTTTTATATATTTACATATCTAACACCTAAATTTTAATTTTTACATACGTACCACCTTATTTATGCATGCTAAAGCATATTTCACTTTTTGAAAAAAAAATGATGATAAATTTAAAAAAATAATAATAACACAAATAGTTTAATTTACTACATAGTATTTATTCAGGATAATAAATTAATTTAATTTATTATATAGTATTTATCTAGGATAATATTTCTTATGAGTAAATACCTTTTATTGGTAAACTATTATCTTTTTCGTTTAAAGAAATAAACAACTATGAATTGATTAATTTAAATTTTTTAATTAAATTAAGTGAGATGTATGTTTTTTTTTGTATTGTTAAGAAGTGGTTATTTGCTTCTAAAGTATCAAATTTATGGCTATGATAATTCTGTTGTAAACAACATTACTGCAAAAAGTCAGACTTATCATTTATTTAGAAACAACTGCAAACCAATTGTTTTCTAAATGCATAAACCAAACAGACAGTCAGCTTATCCCGAGTAGCTGCTGATCAGCAACTTATCTGGATCAGCTGCTTATCAGCAGATTATCAATAATCTGTAGCTGCCCCAAACAGACCTTTAAACTAAATTTAGTTTTAGTTAAGTCTAAATTAGGTTAGACTTGAATTAAGGTTAGATTTTGGTTAAGTTGGTTGAAACCAATGTTAAGTTTAAAGTTGGGTTTAGAGTTAGGTCTAAATTGGGCTAGACTTATGTTGAGTTTAGGTTAGACCTAAGCTAAGTTTGCAATTGGAGTTAAGTTGGGTTAGCCCTAAGTTAAGTTTAAAATCAATTAGATTGAGTTAAGTCTAAATTGTGTTAAATCTAAGTTGAATTTAGAATTTGAATTGAGTTAGGTCTAAATTAGGTTAGGTCTAAGTTGGGTTACACCAAGTTAATGCTTAAAATAAATTCATGTTGGCTTAAGTCTAGGATGGGTTAGACTTACATTAAATTTTAAGTTTTGGTTAGTAAGGTAATTTCATAATTAAAGGGATAATTATGAAATTAACCTTCTTTAATTAATCATTTGATTTAATTTTTTCATTAAGATATAATTATAAGATTTTCTAAGTTAATTTCTTATGTTTAATTTGATTTTAGAGACAACTTGGGCTTAAAGTGGAAAATTTGTGATTTTACAAATTTGTCCTTAATATGCTAATTTCATTTTTAAACTTTCAAAAATGAAAATTATATTTTAGTGTGTGGATTTAGTGTGCTAACCTTCCTCATTAGTTTTCATTTGAAAACATATTTTCTTATTAACATTTTTTTATAATTATTTTTCAAAATAATTTTTACTTTTGGTGTTAGGAAAGTCCTTTGCCCTTGGAAAATTAGGAAATGTTCCCACTTGCAGAGGGATTATTTCCTGTAAATTTCATAATTTTTCTATTTATATTTAATTTTTTATAATTAAAATACTTTTTAAGATATTTAATTAATTTATAATTATGTATAAGTTAATTATTTTTTCTTCTATTCACTGAGTTGAGAGGTATTTTTATTTTATTTTTTTTTTGATATTTCGTTACAAAGATATGAATTTTTGAATTTTTATTTGATTTTCTGGATTTAATTAATTTGAAAATTCTGAATTATCTACTTAAACTAGTGGCGCCGCGTCATTCCTTGTACGCTCCGAAGCTCCACGCGGTGCTCCGCAGTTCGTTGAACTTTCGACGTGTACACTAAAGTGGCCCGCGATCCGCTGTCCTTAGATTATCTCGTGGCCCGTTTGATTCGATCTCTGCTGTCTGTTTTAAATACACGGAAACAGATGAGAATCGTTCATCGTCCCCATGAAATAGAGAACAGATTGTCTTCCGCTTCTAAACCCTAAGATCTTGCTCCACACTCAACTAGATCGCATGAGGTTTGATCTTATAGTTTCATCTAAGTGAGACGAATTTATTTATATGACTAAGTGGACATGCATTGTTTATTTTTCATCATAGAAGATCAAACCGAGGAAAAATTTAGGAGTCTTGAGCCATTACCTTCTTCTAAGACGTGATGCCTCAATTGGATAGGTTGAGAATCTTCACCTTGGAGTTGTGTGCCTCCTCCTTGCTTCAATTTGATCTGTGGTTGGGCCTAGGTATGTGTTAGACCAAAGGGGCTCAGGTTCGTGTTAAGCTACGCTAGATGGTGCGAGAAGGAGGGATTTTGATTTGGGATGAGGTTTTAGGACCTTGTGAAGCTAATAGAAGGGTTGAAATTGAGTTTTGGTGAAGTTGATGTCAAGACGGTAAAATGCCCCGGATTTTAGAGGGGAATTAGGGTTGTGTGGGGATGGAGATGGCTTGGAAATGGTGGGAGGTGGTTGCTAGGGTCTTTTGGAGCAGAGTTGATGTTGGAGGCAGAGGGTTTTAGTGGGAGCTTGAGGAGTTTTAATGTGTTTCCAGGCTCTCGTGTTGGGGCTTTAAATAGCCATGGGAGACCATGAGAGAGGGCTTGGTGTGCATGGGAGGCTTTAGTGGCTCTTTATGGAATGGACAGAGTGATTTCAGAGGCTTGGGCAGAGGTAAAGAAGCCTTCCCCACTTTTGTTATTATGGAGCTCCACTGGTCTTGGAGGTGGCATGGCAAGACTAGAGCTAATTGGGGAGGGTATGGATTTGGTGGCTTGACTCAGTTTTCGTAACCCACAACTCCCCTTGAGTTTGATTTGGGTTAGTTTGACCAATGTGACACATGTTGGCTCTCTTAGTTAAGTGTGCATAGTTTGTCTTTTAATATTTGTTTTAGTTAAGTGTGCATAGTTTGTCTTTTAATGTTTGTTTTTTGTTTAATTTACTTTTAATTAATTCTTGTTTGGGTTATCGTGTCATGAGGGGTTATATAGGTCATGTGAGTTATGAATTTGCCTTTTTGGGTTACAAGGCTTGGGCTTAAGTTTGTGGCTTGAATGGTGAGCTTGTTTTTGAATGGTTGGGCCTACCATTTAACCCCCTTAGAATTAACCAAACTAACTAATTAGATTAATAAATTTAATTTATTATTTCATTTTTTTAGTTAGATTTGATCTAAGTTCAACTTGAAAATCTTAGTGCCTTTAGTATGGATTCAAGTTGACTAGTGGTTTTGGTAGTCTTTGCTAGCTTGATGTTTTAATAAATTTACTTTATTTCTATTTTGTATTAAATATGTTTGATTTTAATTTCTTTACTGGTGTTGAGTAAGCTTAGGATTGAAATTAGTGTACTTGAGTGGTTATTTTTTTTTAGTGTTTCTTTATGTTTGGTGAAGGAATTAGATTGATCTAACCCTTTTGGCCTTCATTTAAATTTTTGATGTTAGGGTTTTCTTATTTCAGTATAGTGTTTCGGTATAAAGGGTAAACACTTCTCTAGCTTAGAACTAGCCTCATGCCCAATGGGCTTCCAACTTGGGCTTCCCCTCATCTCAACCAATAGTTGAGGATTTGGGTTTAACCTCATGAAACCCTAAGTGAGTATAAAATTGCTTTGAAGTTCTATGTGGGTTAGTTCCATTTATAGGCATCTAAGAAGGTTACTAGGAAACCCTTAGCTAGTTCCTAGGCTTCTATAGAGGGAAAAGAGGTCTTCACAAAAGTTAGGTCAACACATACATCCTAAGGAAATAATTGAACCAATGGAGGGAATGAGCTTGATGTGAGGAAAGCCTATTTTTTATAGGACGAAGAAAAGGAGTCTCAAGTTTCTCATGTGTATGTTTGCAAAATAATGCATTTCATTATTCATTATTGGATCCTGAATTATCCGTCGATTCACACCATAATGAAATAATTGAATCAATGGAGGGAATGAAGTGCATGTGAGGAAAACCTATATTTCTTGTGGGTGACAAAGGGAGAGTCTTATGTCTCTTTTAGATGGTTCCTCCATTTACAATGGGTTTTTTCATATATTACAAAATAACTATGTATTAAACATAAATCACAAAAATATTATTGATTTATTTTTTTTTGTCTTCTTCTATGATTAATATTATAATAAATATTATCACTGTAACATCTTTCATGGGTGATTATTCCTTATAAAGTGCCTCTATCCGGACTTAATCTTCTAAATTTGGTCTTCTAAACTCAACCATTTGAATTCATCCTTCTAAATCCATCTTTCTGATTTCGACCTTCTAATATCGGCCTTTTGAACTTGGCCTTATGATCTCCACTTTTTGAACTTGGCCTTCTAAACTTGGCATCCTGTGCTCAGTAGTTCGTCAACTTGTCAGGATAACCTGATAGGAGAATAAAGTCATTTCATTTATAAAGATTTTATGCAATCATTGTTCAGAAAATGATGCTACTTTGGAGAAAGTTTCAGATATGCGAGGAAGATATCTACAACTTTTCAATTGAGGTATGTTTGTCTCCATTAAAATTTTCAAATTTCGAGGAAAAAATTTTTATATGGAGGGGAGATTATAATAATTAATTTTAGAATTATATATAATAAAAAAAATTCTATTAGGTCAGCTTGAAGGGAAGCAACTGTCTTGAGGGTTTCCTTTTTGGAGATAAACGTTTCTTTCGAATTGGACAAAATAGAAGGAAGAAAGAGATAGATTGAGAGTGAGAGTGAGAGAGTGAAGGGGGGTGAATGACGTTTTCTTGTGCATCTCACATGAAGGAGTACTAGGCGAGCAGCGACGCATGTGGGAGGTGAATTTGATGCCACTGTCGTAGCCCTATAATTTTTGTTGTGGAAGTGGAGATGTGTGCGACTTTTATATGAAGGAGAAGGTGTCGTGCGGTTCTGTGCACGAAGGATGGAGAGGATCATGTGCTAAAGTTGTTTAATTGAGCCTAGTAGGGAGGAGAAGGGCTTTGTGCTTGTCCTGTATGAAGGAAAGAGAAGAGGGTCTCATGCATAAACAATAAGGGACAAACTCAGATATAGTTATGTAGGGTTTGATCATATTAATTAATAAATTTAATATTAATGTTTATTTATTAAATATTAATAGTAGTTTAACTAAGTCAATTTAAGGTATAGAAGTTTAGATTTGAGAGAAAAAAAAGTTGTAACATTAAACGTAAGTTTTGGATTTGTTATTGAAATATTTTATATATTAATTTAATTTGCATTCAAGGTTGTATAAGTTTATGTTAATTAACTTCAAGAAATAGATAAGAGGAGGTAAATGTTATAATTTTATACATGTTGCTTTAATTATCATTAGGTATATATTGAAATCACGAGTTGAAGTCTATGATTAGATTTGAATAAGAATTTGATTGAAAATGTGGTTGAGGGAAAATATGTAAATTAATTAGTTATTTATTGTAGTAAATTAATTTAGAAATAAAATCTTTATACATGCGCTTTTAATAGATGTAGGTGATAGTCATAGAAAAAGGAATAAATATTTACAGAAATATTTTAAAATTTAAGGTGTAATTACTATTTTATTTGTGCTAAAATAATTTCTTTTATCCTTTTAAAATAAGTTTTCTTATGCCTGAATGAATATAAGTAAAAATAATTTGTTTATTTTATGATTTCAATTTGTTATCTTGGGCACTGCATTAAATGAAAATGTAAATGAATTTAGTTATGAGAAGAAATGAAATAAAAGTTAAATGAATTATAAATGATTAAGTCTATCAGAAGTTACCCCCTGTGGTACTAGCATGAGATGCTATTGTATTCAAGGATAAAGGAAAAAAACATAGAAATGATTGTGTCTTTATGGTGTAAAATGAAAAAAAAAATGAAATTGTTTTGTCTTTATGACTCAAAATGAAAATTATTTTGACACTATTCCTAATATGAGTTTTAATAGTAAAAGGAAACAAAAAAAAAAGTAGTAAATGAAAATCAAAATATAATTGATAAGATAATTAAATTTTGTTTTATAAAAATGAAAAAATAAAGTTTTTTTTATCAACATATTNATACTTTTTAAGATATTTAATTAATTTATAATTATATATAAGTTAATTATTTTTTTTATTTTTTTTCTTCTATTCACTGAGTTTAGAGGTATTTTTATTTTATTTTATTTGATATTTCGTTACAAAGATATGAATTTTTGAATTTTTATTTGATTTTTTGGATTTAATTAATTTGAAAATTCTGAATTATCTACTTAAACAAGTGGCGTCGCGTCATTCCTTGTACGCTCCGAAGCTCCACGCGGTGCTCCGCAGTTCGTTGAACTTTCGACGTGGACACTGAAGTGGCCCGCGATCCGCTGTCGTTAGATTATCCCGTGGTCCATTTGATTCGATCTCCGCCCTCTATTTTAAATACACGGAAACAGATGAGAATCGTTCATCGTCCCCATGAAACAGAGAACAGATTGTTGTCCGCTTCTAAACCTTAAGATCTTGCTCCACACTCAACTAGATCACATGAGGTTTGATCTTATAGTTTCATCTAAGTGAGACGAATTTATTTATATGACTAAGTGCACATGCATTGTTTCTTTTCATCATAGAAGATCAAACCAAGGGAAAATTTAGGAGTTTTGAGCCAATTCCTTCTTCTAAGAGGTGATGCCTCAATTGGATAGGTTGAGAAGCTTGAACTTGGAGTTGCGTGCCTCCTCCATGCTTCAATTTGATTTGTGGTTGGGCCTAGGTATGTGTTAGACCAAAGGGGCTCAGGTTCGTGTTAAGCTACGCTAGATGGTGCGAGAAGGAGGGATTTTGATTTGGGATGAGGTTTTAGGACCTTGTGAAGCTAATAGAAGGGTTGAAATTGAGTTTTGGTGAAGTTGATGTCAAGACGGTAAAATGCCCCGGATTTTAGAGGGGAATTAGGGTTGTGTGGGGATGGAGATGGCTTGGAAATGGTGGGAGGTGGTTACTAGGGTCTTTTGGAGCAGAGTTGATGTTGGAGGCAGAGGGTTTTAGTGGACGCTTGAGGAGTTTTAATGTGTTTCCAGGCTCTCGTGTTGGGGCTTTAAATCATGGGAGACCATGAGAGAGGCCTTGGTGTGCATGGGAGGCTTTAGTGGCTCTTTATGGAATGGACAGAGTGATTTCAGAGGCTTGGGCAGAGGTAAAGAAGCCTTCCCCACTTTTGTTATTATGGAGCTCCACTGGTCTTGGAGGTGGCATGGCAAGACTAGAGCTAATTGGGGAGGGTATGGATTTGGTGGCTTGACTCAGTTTTGGTAACCCACGACTCCCCTTGAGTTTGATTTGTGTTAGTTTGACCAAGGTGACACATGTTGGCTCTCTTAGTTTAGTGTGCGTAGTTTGTCTTTTAATATTTGTTGTAGTTAAGTGTGCATAGTTTGTCTTTTAATGTTTGTTTTTTGTTTAATTTACTTTTAGTTAATTCTTGTTTGGGTTATAGTGTCATGAGGGGTTATTTAGGTCATGTGAGTCATGAATTTGCCTTGTTGGGTTATNGTTAAGTGTGCATAGTTTGTCTTTTAATGTTTGTTTTTTGTTTAATTTACTTTTAATTAATTCTTGTTTGGGCTATCGTGTCATGAGGGGTTATTTAGGTCATGTGAATCATGAATTTGCCTTTTTGGGTTACAAGGCTTGGGCTTAAGTTTGTGGCTTGAATGGTGAGCTTGTTTTTGAATGGTTGGGCCTACCATTTAACCCCCTTAGAATTAACCAATCTAACTAATTAGATTAATAAATTTAATTTATTATTTCATTTTTTTTAGTTAGATTTGATCTAAGTTCAACTTTAAAATCTTAGTGCCTTTAGTATGGGTTCAAGTTGACTAGTGGTTTTGGTAGTCTTTGGTAGCTTGATGTTTTAATAAATTTACTTTATTTTTATTTTGTATTAAATATGTTTGATTTTAATTTCTTTACAGGTGTTGAGTAAGCTTAGGATTGAATTTAGTGTACTTAAATGGTTATTTGATTTTAGTGTTTCTTTACGTTTGGTGAAGGCATTAGATGGATCTAACCCTTTTGGCCTTCATTTAAATTTTTGATGTTAGGATTTTTTTATTTTAGTATAGTGTTTCGGTATAAAGGGTAAACACTTCTCTAGCTTAGAACTAGCCTCATGCTTAATGGGCTTCTAGATCAAAAAAGGTTTTGGGGGTGGTTGGTTGGTCATCATAGGGATTCCTAGGACTCTATGCTCCATGGGTTGCATAGGGCATCCTCCACCTATAGGAATTCAACTTGGGCTTCTACCAGTTTGATCCCTCATCTCAACCAATAGTTGAGGATTTGGGTTTAACCTCATGAAACCCTAAGTGAGTATAAAATTGGTTTGAAGTTCTATGTGGGTGAGTTCCATTTATAGGCATCTAAGAAGGTTACTAGGAAACCCTTAGACTAGATACTAGGCTTCTATAGAGAGAAAAGAGGTCTTCACAAAAGTTAGGTCAACACATACATCCTAAGGAAATAATTGAACCAATGGAGGGAATGAGCTTGATGTAAGGAAAGTCTATTTTTTATGGGAGAAAGAAAAGGAGTCTCAAGTTTCTCATGTGTATGTTTGCAAAATAATGCATTTCATTATTCATTATTGCATCCTGAATTATCCGTCAATTCACACCGCAATGAAATAATTGAATCAATGGAGGGAATGAACTGGATGTGAGGAAAACCTATATTTCTTGTGGGTGAAAAAGGAAGAGTCTTATGTCTCTTTTAGATGGTTCCTCCATTTAAAATGGGTTTTTTCATATATTACAAAATAACTATGTATTAAACATAAATCACAAAAAAATTATTGATTTATTTTTTTTATCTTCTTCTATGATTAATATTATAATAAATATTATCACTGTAACATCTTTCATGGGTGATTGTTCCTTATAAAGTGCCTCTATCCAGACTTAATCTTCTAAATTTGGTCTTCTAAACACAACCATTTGAATTCATCCTTCTAAATCCATCTTTCTGATTTCGGCCTTCTAATATCGGCCTTTTAAACTTGGCTTTCTGAGCTTCACTTTTTGAACTTGGCATTCTGTGCTCAATAGTTTGTCAACTTGTCAGGATAACCTGATAAGAGAATAAAGTCATTTCATTTATAAAGATTTTATGCAATTATTGTTCAAAAAATGATGCTACTTTGGAGAAAGTTTCAGATATGCGAGGAAGATATCTACAACTTTTCAATTGAGGTATGGTTGTCTCCATTAAAATTTTCAAATTTCTTGGAAAAAAATTTATGAGGGGAGATTATAATAATTAATTTTAAAATTATATCTAATAAAAAAAATTCTATTAGGTCAGCTCGAAGGGAAGCAACTGTCTCGAGGGTTTCCTTTTTTGAGATAAATGTCTCTTTCGAATTGGACAAAATAGAAGGAAGAAAGAGATAGAGTGAGAGTGAGAGAACGAGGGCGG
>JXCR01050264.1:19441-43362 GCA_002079205.1 Phalaenopsis hybrid cultivar | reverse complement strand
AATTGGGTCCTTGTTTCATACTTTGAAGTGTGGAAATCTGGTTCATTAATGGGGGAATGAATCAAGTTTGTATATGAATCAGTATTTACAGTATATATTTAGAACAGAAAAATAAATAAATAAATAAATAGTTTGTGTTCAAGCAAATTAGACTATATTCAAACCCAAAATAAATAATTTCAACCAACCCGAGCTGGACTCAAACTCAACATGGCTTATTGCGTCCGGACAACGAGCGCGATACACTTTATAAGGGATTTTTTTTTCTCCCCAACAAAGATGAATCATGTATGTTGTCCAGATGCAAAACTACGTCCGGACTCCAGCAATAATTTTGCTGTCTTTGGAGCCAGCATGACTCAAAAGGAGCAAATTTTAATTCAGCTCCACATGTAAATTCACGTTAAACAATNGCCTTAGGTTTTTACTCTTTAAGGAATTAATTGATCTGGACCGTCGGATTATAATCAACGGTATAAATAAGAACTAAACAGAAATCTATTTATCAAATAAAAAATAGTACCTCTTCCATTCTCAGATAAATTTACAGCATACGCATTATTTGTTTGTCAGAATCTTATTCTTACATTTCTACCACTACTAATCATTACATGCAAAACATCTAAAATTTAATTATTTTGCTTGTTTTCAAAAAATATATTAATTATTAAAAAAACAAAAACATATATAAAATATACTAAATAAATATATTTTTAAAAATAAATAATAAAATTAATCTCAAATAAACCCTGAGAGATGTGGATTGTGAATAGATGCATGTCAGGGCCCTTTTATGGAGAAAATATTGCGTCCGAATAACAGAATATGTTATTATGCTTGCATTGGAACTTCGAATGCAATATTTCTTTCCTTTCATGAGCATAGCTTACANTTTACCAAGCAAATGGTCTTCTAAAGAGCCAAGAGCCATGTACTCGTAAACCAGAAGCCTTTGGTCTCCATCAGCACAGTATCCGATGAGATTGACGAGGTGATTGTGATGGAGGAGGCTAAGCATGAGTACCTCCACAAGGAACTCCCTGTTACCTTGGAGTCCATTTCTATCCAGCTGCTTAACAGCCACAACCTGTGAGAACAAACAGAATAATATTTTGTGAAATCTAAGACAATTGCATTTACATACATACCCAACCCAATTCTTATGTATTTACATATCTAACATCTAATTTTTACGTTTATAAAACCCAAATCTTTATACACATTAAAAAAATATCACCATTTTAACCTTTTCATGCATAGGGAAGATGGCATTGAAGTATAGGTGTTGGATTTAAAAGTACATAAGAATTGAGTGGTATGCAAGTAAATCTTGCATATATTTTTGGAAAATTTACATATGTATCACACAATTCTTATGGATTTACATGTCTAACGCGTAAAGTTTAATTTTTTACATTCATAACAACTTGATGTTAAGAACATATGCATAAAAAGATGTTTTTTGTTTTGAAAAGTTGGTAAAGTGAGGTAAAGGTTAAGAGTATTATGAACGTAAATATTACAGTTAAATGTTCCATATGTAAATACATAAGAATTGTGTGGTAAGTATGTAAATGCCCCCATTTTATTTTTTTGATTCATTGGCATCCTTAAATAACTAATTCTTAATAATGGTCTAGTAATCAGTTACTATAGCACTATTGTTAAGATGAGGGATTTGTATCCATACCATAAGAATCTTATGTATATACGATCTAACAACTAAAGTTTGATCTTTACATCTACAACACTTGGGTAAGAATGAAAAGGTGCATTTCAGCCTTAGAAAATAAGTTACAGTGGTATTTTATGTGAGCTTAAGAATATGAGTTTAATGCATATAAATATGAAAGTTTAGGCGTCAGATATATAACAACAACAACAACAAAACCTTTATCCCACTAAATTGGGTCGGCTACATGAATCATTTTTCTCCACTCCGTCCTATTTAGTGTCATATTTTCATTTAACTCCAATAAATTAAGATCATTTTTTTTTACAATATGCCCAAGTCATCCTAGGTCTACCTCTACCTTTCTTAACATAAGTGAAATCTAAAACATCTACTCTTCTAATCGGATCATCAAATGATCGCTATTTAATATGACCAAACCATGTAAGACGACTCTCTCTAATTTTGTCTGTCACTGGAGCTACAACATATGCCCAAACCATCTAAGACGACTTTCTCTAATTTTGTCTGTCACAGGAGCTACACTAACCCTGTCACGAATATATTCATTTCGCATTTTGTCTCTAAGTGTAAAGCCACTCATCCACCTAATCATTATCATCTCGGCAACACTTAATTTAGTGTTATACTTCTCTTTTAAAGACCAACATTCAGCACCATATAGCATTGCAGGTGTCAAATATGCACATAAAAAAAGAATTATGTGTNTTAATTTAGTGTTATACTTCTCTTTTAAAGACCAACATTCAGCGCCATATAGCATTGCAGGTGTCAAATATGTACATAAAAAAAGAATTGTGTGTGGTCTCTATGTAAATGTCCCTATAAAGAAAATAAATTGTGCAATGTNTTAATTTAGTGTTATACTTCTCTTTTAAAGACCAACATTCAGCGCCATATAGCATTGCAGGTGTCAAATATGCACATAAAAAAAGAATTGTGTGCGGTCTCTATGTAAATGTCCCTATAAAGAAAATAAATTGTGCAATGCCGATGTACCTGGCCGGTGTTTTCGAGTCGGCCCTTATAAACTCTTCCAAATCCTCCTTCGCCGAGAAGACATTCTTGGCGAAAATTCTTGGTAGCCGCTGCGAGTTCCCGGAAGGTGAATGTTTGTGCTGCAATGTTACCATTTCCGACAACTTTTTTTTCTGCCGCCGCCGCCGCCCTCTGCTTGACAACTCCTGTACTAAGAAGGTTTAAATTTACTGTGCTGAAGCCTTAGGTAGGATTAGATCAAATATCAAAATTCATGGCAAAACCCCCAATCCATATTTTTCATTTTTTATCAAATTCTCTATTAGTTTGATTATGGAACACGTAAAAACAACGGTTCTGGTAGTTCAAAAAATTCACCTTGACGGTTAATTTGTAAATATCAATATTTCAGGTGGTCCGTATGTAATTATCCCTAATCCTATCAAGTAATGTGTCCTCCATCTCAACCAGGGAGGGCTGGGAATGATTCCATCAAAGAATGGAAACACATTTAGACTATACATTAAAGAAAATAGGGAGCAACCTACAGAACTTTATCTTTTTTATTTGTAATTTTAAAGTAAACTTACATACACTCCACTTAATTCCTATGTTTCTACATATCTAACACCTAAACTTTACTTTTTGCATTTATAGCACCCAAATATTTACATACATACCACTTCTATAAAACTTTATCCTCTAGATCACCTAAAAATAGTGCTAACATTAATTTATCTAAAGAGTGATATAACTTTTCATGCATGTATTAGATTTACAGCTACTGGTTATGTAAGACTGTTGGGGTTTGTATGTAGATTCCCCTACTTTTAACTCACTCTCATGTCCATCCCAACATGAATCATGTAATTTTTCTATATAATTTATAGTGGTAACCAAACATTGAACTTGAATTCAATTTTCTTCAGAATTTCAATATGCATCCAATCAAATGCTCCCTGAGGTGTGTTGTCTGGCAGCATATGATATGATTTACTAAATCCTGAATGGGTTTAATCCGAAAAAACTGTGGCAATGGATTTAGCNAATGGATTTAGTAGATCTTGTAAATCAAATGAAACTGTTTGGTAGTTATCGAGCTGCGCCTTAAATCTGGAGAGTGCGAAGTTAAATCCACGGATTCATATGATTTGCTAAATCCGGAATTTATTGTGGAATCAGAAGATTTATTTTGTCCAAAATGATTGCNTGGATTTAGTAGATCTTGTAAATCAAATGAAACTGTTTGGTAGTTATCGAGCTGCGCCTTAAATCTGGAGTGTGCGAAGTTAAATCCACAGATTCATATGATTTGCTAAATCCGGAATTTATTGTGGAATCACAAGATTTATTTTGTACAAAATGATCGTCTCGTAAGATTCCGCTTGAACCCTGCCTAAATCCCAACTTAAATGCATTGCCAGACAGCCCCTAAGTTAAGAGAAAATATTACGTCCGGACACCGCACGCCCGGAAGACTAACCACCGGCCGCCAGGTAGCCATACACCTCATCGGCGGGCGACGTGACGGTCGGCAGCTGGCCGTCCGGACGTGCGGACGTCTGGACTCAATATCTTTTCCTAATTTGAAGATAGAACAGATCTTATGCATATTAAATATAACATTCTGTCATCCCTGTTAGATACTAATCTTCACATAGTTTTCTTAATCAGAAATCAAGAAGGAAATTAGCNTTCCTAATTTGAAGATAGAACAGATCTTATGCATATTAAATATAACATTCTGTCATCCCTGTTAGATACTAAACTTCACATAGTTTTCTTAATCAAAAATCAAGAAGGAAATTAGCATATGCATTGGCCCCTAGGGTTCAAATTAGGGAAAAGTAAAGAAAATTAGCTCACCTTTCTTGGTACCAGATTCACCCTGCTGCTTGGAAACCGGAACAGATCGCGCCGGCCTCGGCNGCATTGGCCCCTAGGGTTCAAATTAGGGAAAAGTAAAGAAAATTAGCTCACCTTTCTTGGTACCAGATTCACTCTGCTGCTTGGAAACCAGAGCAGATCGCGCCGGCCTCGGAGGCCGCGCCGCCATCCTCCTTGCATCATACTTCCTTGCTTTCTTCCTTCCTTCGAATGAAAAACAAGATAAGAAACTCATTTCTTGATTGCAAGCTTTTTCCCCAAAATCACTCTAGTAATTAAACTACTCCCTAAATCCTCCAAAACAACAAGCTCGCTCAATTGAACTATCCCTTCCAGATTGGATTGAAAATCGGGTTTCAGTCGCAAAAAACTACAAAAATATCTGAAAGAATACCAGAAAGAAGAAGGGAGAGTAACAGTAAGGTATGGGAATGTTGGGAAGTTAGAAAGTAGGAGGAAGGAGAGGGTTTCGTTGGGCGATGAAGGGAATGAGGAGAGAGCCATTAGGGTTGGTATTTCTCCGAAGAAGCGAGGAAAGATTTGAGGAGATGGATTGAGCGGAGGAGCAGAATTCTCGGGGAATTTTGTGAAGCTCAGGGGAGAAATTTTGGTTTAGGTTTAAGAAACGAGCCGCCGTTGGGTTGTTCTGTTACTTCTGTTAGGGAGGAGACGGAGATGGAGGGTTGGCGGTAATTATTAGAGAAAATTCCTGAGATATTATTAGCACTCCAATTAGAACCTGTCAGAGAGGGCTGTCAAAATGGCTCGTTGTTCATGTTCGATTTGTTAAAAAGCTCGTGTTCGGCTCGTTCGCTAGTTAACGAGTTGAACACGAACAAATATTTGTTCGTTCGTGTTCGGCTCATTTTGACTCAAAATACTATTAATCAATTATTTTTATATCTTTGATGAGTAGAATTTTTAAAAAAATTTATTGACTACAAGGCTACAAAGATTTATAATCAATTAAAGGTATTAATGAAGAAAATGTAATTAAAATTATTAAATTAGATTCAAATAATATTTTAACTTTTGTCCCAATCATTAACAACTTATTGCTATGTGATTAGGGTTGTCAAAACGATTCTTTGTTTGTGAACGGTTCGTGTTCAGCTCGCTAAGCAAACGAGCCGAACACTAACAGACTTTTTGTGCTCGAAATATAAACTAGCCGAACACGAGCTGTCTGGGCTCGCTCGTGTACGGCTCGCNTCGTTGGGCGATGAAGGGAATGAGGAGAGAGCCATTAGGGTTGGTATTTCTCCGAAGAAGCGAGGAAAGATACGAGGAGATGGATTGAGCGGAGGAGCAGAATTCTCGGGGACTTTTGTGAAGCTCAGGGGAGAAATTTAGGTTTAGGTTTAAGAAACGAGCCGCCGTTGGGTTGTTCTGTTACTTCTGTTAGGGAAAAGACGGAGATGGAGGGTTGGCGGTAATTATTAGAGAAAAGTCCTGAGATATTATTAGGACTCCAATTAGTACTTGTCATGGAGGGCTGTCAAAATGGCTCGTTGTTCGTATTCGGCTCGTTAAAATGCTCGTGTTCGGCTCGTTCGCTAGTTAATAAATTGAACACGAACAACAAGAATAAATATTTGTTCGTTCGTGTTCAGCTCATTTTGGCTCGAAATACTATTAATCAATTATTTTTATATCTTTGATGAGTAGTATTTTAAAAAAAATTAATTGACTGCAAGGCTACAAAGATTTATAATCAATTAAAAGTATTAATGAAGAAAACATAATTAAAACTATTAAATTAGATTCAAATAATGTTTTAAATCTTGACACAATCATTAATATCTTATTGCTATGTGATTAGAGTTGTCAAAACAACTTTTTGTTCGTGAACGGCTCGTGTTTAGCTCGCTAAGCAAACGAGTCAAACACAAACACACTTTTTTGAGCTCGAAATATAACGAGCAGAACACGAGATGAGTTTGAGCTCGCACGTCTTCGGCTCGTTACACTCTTACTGTCATGTGTGCACACAAGTCCATCCACGTATTAAATTTATTCTTTTATTAAAGTGGGTCCGCATGCACATGTGATACACTCTGATTGAAGTTCAAATATAAAACTGCATTAGGGCTCCTGTTGCAATATTTTTCTCGTACTTTTTTTGTATTTATATTTCTAGCCTTTACAAGTTTTTATTTATGCATATACACATTTATATTTATGCATATACCATTTATTTATTTATAATCACACAAATAATAACACTACTACCTCTTTCTAAAGGTGAAATGCATCTTTTTAATGTGTAGATTTAAAGTACCAAAATGATATGAGCGTAAATATGAAAGCTTGGGGGTAAGATATGTAAATATATAAAAATTATGTGTTATGAATGCAAATTATTTAATTTGTACGTGGCTTGTTTATATTAATTAAATGAGTTCATAATTTTTCATATAAACTAATAAATAAATTAAAAATTGAAATAAATATTTCAACTTATATAAAATTTCCCTTTTACAGATA
Source organism: Phalaenopsis hybrid cultivar (assembly GCA_002079205.1). Taxonomy (NCBI): domain Eukaryota; kingdom Viridiplantae; phylum Streptophyta; class Magnoliopsida; order Asparagales; family Orchidaceae; genus Phalaenopsis; species Phalaenopsis hybrid cultivar. The sequence goes on along the minus strand of JXCR01050264.1, from coordinate 36,317 downwards.
TAAATAATAAATGATTGAACATCTAACTAATTTTTAAAAAATAAAATTATATATGAAATTATAAATAAACTTTCTTGCAATTAAATAATATAAATAAAAAAGAAAAGAAAAATTATGTTAAATGTATATGCATATTGACATTAAATTATAATATAATATTATGAAATATATAATTAAATATTTTTTAAATAATTAATTTTATTTAAATAATATATCATCTAAATATAGAACATTATAATAAGCTATTTTGTGAACAATAAATGAACATATTCATGAACATAAATAAACTAGTTAGACTATATTCAAATTTGACTCATTTAGCCTTCGAGTTTTAAAATTCGTTCAAAAATTTTTTATTTACTAATTTGAACGGGCATAGCCTACATAAAACTCGATCATTCACGAAGATGTGATATATAAAAAGGTGAGACTCAGTCATTAAGCTTATTCGATTAAAATCTCACTTATTAAGTTTAAATGACTCGAGAGGAGGTCGAACCGAACTCGAACGATCCTTTGATAAATAAGCTGACTCAGACACCATCGAGAAAGCTCAAATCAAACTCTAGTCTGCTCAATCTCAAACAAACACTCGAGTCAGCTCTTAATTTGGAGAAATCATTAGATCTAGTAAATCCGACATGTGATAGACAATATGAATCGCACCACATCGTTGAATGCACGGCATGGTACAATCCACACCGTCGTCCACACGTCCGGTCGTGTGGACGACGTTCGTAGTATTTCACATAGGCGAAGTAAGTAGTATTTTCTCCGTGGTTTGTATCTCCATCTTCAAAACTGCACTCTTTGATATATATTTCCATGCATAGGTCCAGCTCACAATTTCTCGAGCTCGAGCTCACAATTTAACAAATGAGTCGAGTTCGAACCTTACATAGCTTGAGCCCGGATCGACTCGTTTACACCCCTGGCCTCAGCTTGATAAATGGCTCATGGATCAATCTCAATAAGCTAACAAATCCACATACATATGAGTTTGATCATTCATACTCAATGGTTGTGAGATACATACCACCCAATTCCCATGTTTTTTTACATATCTAACACCTAAAATTTACTTTTTACATTTATACCTCCCAAAATCTTCCATACATAAGTAAGATGGCATGTATGTAAAAAATTGAAGTTTAAGGGTCAGAAATGCAAGATAACATAGGAATTGAGTGATGTTGCGTGTAAATCTTCTTTTATTATAGCCAAAAACTAATAATTCCATAGCCATCCATAAACAACTCAAGTTCTCAAACTACATAAAAGCATTCAGTTCCTATTTACAAATTAATCACCCTTTTTCATCCATTTTACAGATTCTCACTCAAATATTAAAATTCATGGCGAAATCACAACCCATACTTATCGTTTTTTATAAAATTCTCAATAAGTTAATCGTGGCATGCGTAAATACTTCGGTTTGATAGTTCTAAAAATTCAACTGGGTGATTAATTCGTTCGAAGAAATCAATGTTTCGAGTGATCAGTATAAAATCAAAATATGAGAACAAAACAAGAAACTTACGCGTTATTTCGAGCTCGAAGTTTTTTGAGTCAAAGGTTTTTGAAAGCAGACTCATGAGTCCGTTCCCGCGGCGTCAGCCGTGCCAACAACGCCTTATTATGACAATGCTCGCCGTCGACGAAGTAGAAGTTTCCGTCGGCTCTAAAGCTGACGAAAGGCCGATTAGTCTCCGGCGGACGGACACTGGAGAACTTGATCGTCCGGGGAACATAAGTCGCCAGCCAAGTCATCATTTCAACCTCAAAGGAATCGGAGCCGGGCCGCCATCGGAGCTTATGAACATAAGGGCTGACAAACCAGTGGAGGGCAGCGGTGGTGGAGGCGCTGAGAACGATGACCGTGCTGGCCACGGCGCCTTTCACGATGACGTTCATGTCCGGCGAGGTCATGAAGGTGATGACAGGGCCTAAGGACACAGAGAGACAGCAGGTGGAGAGCGAAAGAAGCTTCACTTTCTTTATGGTCGACGAGATAGGGCCGTAGTAGACGACATCGGTTTCTTCTTTGTTTGAGGTTTTGGGTCCTATGGTGATCTTGTTGTCGTCTTCTCTGGTTCTTGTAGACGAAGGTTGTGAGGCAAAGTTTCTCTGATATGGGATGGATGGAGGGAAGATGTTGAGTCTGGTCGAAGGAGAAGAAGTGGGAAATTGGGTCCTTGTTTCATACTTTGAAGTGTGGAAATCTGGTTCATTAATGGGGGAATGAATCAAGTTTGTATATGAATCAGTATTTACAGTATATATTTAGAACAGAAAAATAAATAAATAAATAAATAGTTTGTGTTCAAGCAAACTAGACCATATTCAAACCCAAAATAAATAATTTCAACCAACTGGAGCTGGACTCAAACTCAACATGGCTTATTGCGCCCGGACAACGAGCGCGATACACTTTACAAGGGAATTTTTTTTCTCCCCAACTAAGATGAATCATGTATGTTGTCCAGATGCAAAACTACGTCCGGACTCCAGCAATAATTTTGCTGTCTTTGGAGCCAGCATGACTCAAAAGGAGCAAATTTTAATTCAGCTCCACATGTAAATTCACGTTAACCAATTAAAAAATTGCACAGCTACAGTATGTTAAGGAACAGACTTGCTACATGTTCTTTCCTCTTTTCAATGGTAAATGTTTGTGGCAAAATATGAAATAAATGCAATGACTTTGTGGTGCTTCAATTAAGCTACAATATGGCACTTCGCATAAAACAAATTGGGGCATTTACATACATACCACTTGGATCCTATGCATTTAAATATCAACCACCTAAATTTTACATTTTACATTTTACATTTATGCCAAAAATCTTTTACATCACATAAAAAAAATCACTATTATGACTTTTAAAAAGTGAAATGCGCCTTTTCATGCATAGATAAGGTGGTGTAAATGTAAAAATTGAAATTTAGGTGTTAGATATGTGAAAACATTGGAATCAAGTGGAATGTCTGTAAATATTCAAAACAAATAATGCAAACCTAGGATAACTAAGGGGTTTAGGTGGAAGAAGGCTGAAAAAAATAAGATGATTTACAATAACATAATTTTGCAGTACCCACGGACATTATTAGCTCATCTCATAAACCAAATGACTCTATGCAAACCACCTTAGCACAGTGGTTAAGAGCTTTGTCTTCCAACCAAGAGATCCTGGGTTTAAGGTCTTGCATATGTGGTGTGCGTGTTTGGGTGTGTGCGTTTGGGGAGAAAGAAGNAGAAGCTTCACTTTCTTTATGGTCGACGAGATAGGGCCGTAGTAGACGACATCGGTTTCTTCTTTGTTTGAGTTTTTGGGTCCTATGGTGATCTTGTTGTCGTCTTCTCTGGTTCTAGCAGACGAAGGTTGTGAGGCAAAGTTTCTCTGATAGGGGATGGATGGAGGGAAGATGTTGAGTCTGGTCGAAGGAGAAGAAGTGGGGAATTGGGTCCTTGTTTCATACTTTGAAGTGTGGAAATCTGGTTCATTAATGGGGGAATGAATCAAGTTTGTATATGAACCAGAATTTACAGTATATATTTAGAACAGAAAAATAAAAAAATAAATAAATAGTTCGTGTTCAAGCAAATTAGACTATATTCAAACCCAAAATAAATAATTTCAACCAACTTGAGCTGGGCTCAAAACTCAACATGGCTTTCGGAGAAATTATTGCATCCGGACAACGAGCGTGATACACTTTACAAGGGATTTTTTTTCTCCCCGACAAAAATGAATCGTGTATGTTGTCCGGATGCAAAGCTACGTCCGGACTCACAGCAATAAATTTGCTGTCTTTGGAGCCAGAATGACTCAAAAAGAGCAAATTTTAATTCAGCTCCACATGTAAGTTCACGTTAAACAAATAAAAAATTGCACAGCTACAGTATATTAAGGAACAGACTTGCTACATGTTCTTTCTTCTTTTCAATGGTAAATATTTGTGGCTAAATATGAAATAAATGCAATGACTTTGTGGTGCTTCAATTAAGCTACAATATGACACTTCGCAGAAAATAAATTGGGGCATTTACATACATACCACTTGGATCCTATGCATTTAAATATCTAACACCTAAATTTTACATTTTACATTTACGCGAAAAATCTTTTACATCACATAAAAAATATCACTATTGTGACTATTAAAGAGTGGAATGCGCCTTTTCATACATAGTTAAGGTGGTGTAAATGTAAAAATTGAAATTTAGGTGTTAGATATGTGAAAACATAGGAATCAAGTGGTATTCAAAACAAATAATACAAACCTAGGATAACTAAGGGGTTTAGGTGGAAGAAGGCTGAAGAAAATAAGATGATTTACAATAACATAATTTTGCAGTACCCACGGACATTAGTAGCTCATCTCATAAACCAAATGACTCTATGCAAACCACCTTAGCACAGTGGTTAAGAGCTTTGTCTTCCAACCAAGAGATCCTGGGTTTAAGGTCTTGCATATGTGGTGTGCCTGTTTGGGTGCGTGTGTTTGGGGAGAAAAAAGAAAAAGGCTATTGAAAAATCAAATATTTCAATCAAATGAAAAAAAATTAACAATAATACTAATCTCATCAATTACAGGGATATAAATATTAAAGGGCATGTATACACAAAGCACGTAATTCTTATGTATTTACATATCCCACTCCTAAATTTCATATTTTCACAAATAGTACTCAAATCTTTAACATCACGATAAAAATAAAACTAGTAACGCGTGTTAGAAGTCGAATATATATTTCCATGCCTAAGTTTAAATTACTTCTATATTATATGTGATTATAAATATAAGTGTGAAATATGTAAATACATAAGAATTATTTATAGAGAAAAAAAAAAAGAATTAGCAATGACCATCAATATAACCATCAAGGGATTTTTACCAAAACAAGTATGTAAATCATTTAGTCCTAGACGGTCGGTATTATGTATGTAAATCAGTTAACAAAATGTTAAAAACCCCAATTTCAATTTTTTTTTTTTTAACGGTGCGACTATTTCAACCCTTTTTTTCAATATTTTAGGACAAATTTGACCCGTTTTAAAAGTCAAAGACTAAAATGACCCTCTTTAAATAGTTGGGGATCATTTAAGCACTTTTCTTTTTCAACAACAATACAACTCTGCACCTTCTCCAAATGGAGAAACATTACAAATGGTGAACATATGTACGGCTGAAGGTGCAGATACAAGGAGGTCCCTGTGTATGAATTCTTTATTTATTTATTTATTTTTCTTTTAAGCTCATATGGAATACTGTCGTACATATCTTTCCACCATAAGTAATATTTTCTCCTCTAAATGATTGATTGTTGAGCTAAGATTCCAAGCAAACACGATACAAGAATCACTTGAACTAGTTTGATCGAGTTTGGCCTATTTAGCCATCTTAAGCACGTATTGATCATATCTCTCCATGTCCCTTATTTAAGATGTCTATCAATACCTTTTTAAATGAAGGGCACATGAATTATTGAAACCATTGCACATTCCTATAAAACATGATGAAATTTATGACTATCATTAGTTCAAAACTTAAACGGGAAGACACAAAATGCCATAATGCTTTTCGGAAATTATCATACGTGACACAACTTTCTTATGTATTTACATACCTCGCAACTAAACTTTAATATTAGCATGCATAGCACTTTGGTGCTTTAAACCTATACATGAAAAAGTATATTTCACTTTTAAAAAGTGCTAATCGTGCTATTTTTCATGCAGTATTAAAGATATGTAAATAAAAAAGTTTAGTTGTGAGATATGTAAATACATAAGAATTTTGTGCTATGTATGTAAGGGGTTGTCTGGCAACGAATTTAGCCCGGGATATAAATGGGATGTAGGCTAAATCTTGCCAGACAGTCATTCTGGACAAAATAAAGCCGCGGATTTGATAAATCCGGATTTCACAGATTTAAGCCGTAAATCCGGGATTTAGTAAATCCCATGAATCAGCATATTTACTAAATCCTAATAACATAAATGTAACCTGTTGCCAGAGAGCCCCTAAATGCCCCCGTCTCCTATAAACAACACTCACAATGCCCAAATCACCCTCCTCTTATTCTACAAACAAAGACCCCAAGATGAATTTTTTACCATTACAAACTTAGAAATTAATTCCACAATCTTCATGGTTCGCGTTAAAAACAAGAAGTGATCGGATCACTGAGAAGATCACCCTCCTGGTATAGCCCAATTAATCTTTTTTTATTATTATTTTGATTAACTTAGCTATATATTACACGTTTCTCTCACAGGCGAACTCCCTCGGGCCAGACTAATGCCGCATCTCAGCTTACTCTGCGCATGATTCAAAATAAAGCGACTTAACCAAAATCCCCATCATGTCAAATGCATTCTACAAGCAACACAAATTAACAAATAAGAAAAACTCCTCATCCGATCAGCAGAAACCCTACAGCTTCAGGCTCCCTCAAAACCAGCAATCAGCGTCTCACAGAAACAAAAACAAAGAATAGATTGGAAATAGAAAAGCAACTTTAGGGATTCGGTATTCAATTCAAAGTCGACAGGAAGAAGAAGAGGGAAAGGGGGACAAACCGGAGAGAATGGTTCTGGCAGCCGCTGCCGGCAACTGATTCGTAATTTGCCGCCGGGAAAGAAGGAGGCGATTTAGGTTAACTAAAGGTCGGCCCGCAGCCATTTTCCTTCCCCACCCTCCTTCGCCTTTCGGAGCTTCGATTCGATTCTATATATGGGAATCGGATCCGACCCGATTCAAGCAGCATAAACCCTTTGTTGGAATTCAAAGTGCCTTGTTATGGAGATGTATACGTAGCTCAGGTTTGACTCGTGTCCGGCCTATTAAAAGTTATTATAATTTACGTAGGCTTGTTTATATATAAATTGAGCTTAAAAAATTTGCTCTTATTTTGCACGTTTACTTAGCAAGTCAGACACGAGTTCTTCACAAACACTAAGTCATTTTCATAGCTTTAGTCACATAGTCGTATGATATTAGTGGTATGAGCGATATTTAAATCTTATTAACTATATTAAAATTTTATATATTATTTTGAGTTAAAACAAGTCGAACACGAACCCACAATTTTTTTTTCATGTTCGGCTCGTTTATATATAGAGTGCAAAAAGATTTTTTGTGTTCGGCTCATTTACTTAACAAACGAATCAAATACGAGTTGTTTAATAAGTCGAACATAAACGGTACTGACAACCCTAATTACATGAAACACTGATTTTTTTTCTTATCTAACGCCTAACTTTATTATTTACACACATAGCAACATTTTACTTTTCTATTCGCCCCCTCGTGTGCCGCCCTTACTCTCCTGCTCTCAGGGCGGAAATAGGTCATGACGATGATGGGCAATCACTCAGCCTAAAATTAAACATTAAGTGATTCTGCCCTAACATCTAATACAATCTTTCATTGATATCTTGATTCGATCAAAAATCTAACTTTGTTCAAATTTGGTCAATCCTATCATAACATCTAATATAGTCTTCTATTGATACAAACTTACATTAGCTTCATTAATGTTAAAAAGATAATTAACTATTTATTGCAAATTAGACCAAACAATTCAGGTTATATGTTTCTTTTTTTATGTAATGGAAAAGATTTTTAGAGAGAGGGGGTGCAAAAATTACTTTTTTATTGATAATTAGTCGGTTATTTCAGTCTATTTTTAAAAAAAAATTTTAATTACAGGAAGGGTTGTTCAACCTTACCTTTTAAGTTTATTTCTCAAAATCGCACCGCAGTTTTGTGTATTTGAGTAAACTGTGTTTTGAGAGCTTTTTTCCAAAAAGCAGCCACTAATAGGGATGTTAATGAGCTCGTGTTCGAAATTGGCTGGTGAACAGTGTAGTTGTGTTCGGCTCGAAATTGACTCGTTAAAATTAAATTGAACAAAATAGATGTAAAGTGTTGGATTCGAATATGGACCAAATGTATAAAAAAAAAAACACTAACCACGTTAANGTTCTAGCAGCCGCTGCCGGCAACTGATTCGTAATTTGCCGCCGGGAAAGAAGGAGGCGATTTAGGTTAACTGAAGGTCGGCCCGCAGCCATTTTCCTTCTCCACCCTCTTTCGCCTTTCAGAGCTTCGATTCGATTTTATATATGGAAATCGGATCCGACCCGATTCAAGTTTTGTAGGAATCCAAAGTTCCTTGTTATTGTGATATACATGTAACTCAGGTTTGACTCGTGTTCGACTTATTAAAAATTATTATAATTTACGTAGGCTTGTTTATATATAAATTGAGCTTAAAAAATGTGTTCTTATTTTGCACGTTTGCTTGGTAAGCAAAACACGAGTTCTTCACAAAAAAAAATGAGTCATTTTCATAACTTTAGTCACATAGTCGTATTATATTAGGGGTATGAGGGACATTTAAATCTTATAATGTATATTAAATTTTTTATTCAAATAGAATTTAATATATTTTTATTTTATTTTTAATTAATAATTTTAATTCGTTATAAAAATCTTTATAGCCTTGTTGCCAATTAAATTACCACAGGCACACACACACACATATATACATGCATATATATATATATAATTTTGAGTTAAAACAAGTCGAACATGAACCCACAATTTTTTTTTCATGTTCGGCTCGTTTATATATAGAGTGCAAAAAAATTTTTCGTGTTCGACCCATTTACTTAACAAACGAATCAAATACGAGCTACTTAATAAGCCGAACATAAGCCGTGCATAGCAACATTGATTTTTTTTCTTATCTAATGCCTTACTTTATTATTTACACACATAGCAACATTTTACTTTTCTATTCGCCCCCTCATGTGCCGCCCTTACTCTCCTGCTCTCAGGGCAGAAATAGATCATGACGAGGATGGGCAATCACTCGTCCTAAAATTAAACATTAAGTGATTCTGCCCTAACATCTCATACAGTCTTCCATTGATATCTTGATTCAATCAAAAATCAACTTTGTTCAAATTTGGTCAATCCTATCCTAACATCTGATATAGTCTTCTATGGATGCAAACTTACATTAGCTTCATTAATGTTAAAAATATAATTAACTATTTATTGCAAATTAGGCCAAATAATTCAAGTTATATGTTTATTTTTTTTTTTAATGTAATGGAAAAGAATTTTAGAGAAAGAGGGGGTGCAAAAATTACTTTTTAATTGATAATTAGTTGTTTATTTCAGTCTAACTTAAAAAAGAAATTAAATTTCAAGAAGGGTTGTTCACCGCTACCTTTTAAGTTTATTCCTCAAAATCGCACTGTAGTTCTGCGTATTTGAGTAAGCTGTGTTTTGAGAGTTTTTCCAAAAAGCAGCCACTAATAGGGCTGCTAACGAGCACGTGTTCGAAATTGGCTCGTGAACAGTGTATTCGTGTTCGGCTCGAAATTGACTCATTAAAATTAAATTGAAAAAGATAGATGTAAAGTGTTGGATTCAAATTTGGACCAAATGTATGAAAAAAAAAACACTAACCATGTTAACACATGAGGTGTTATGATTTAAATTTAGATATAATAATATATAATATATAATTATATAAATAATATATGTAATATATTATTATATAAATATTTTTTTTTATTTTGAGCTGAAACGAGCTGAACAAGAGCAAACAAAGAGTTGTTCCTGTTCAGCTCGTTTATAATTTGAGCTTTAAGAACTTGTTCGTGTTCGGCTCGTTTACTTAACGAACGAGCCAAACACGAGCTGTTCGCGAACAACGAGTTTTTTTTACAGCCCTAACCACTAAAATCTGCGTTCTAACTTTTTCAAAAAACAAATTATAATTGACTCCGTAACTTTTTGAACATTGAATTGTTTTTCAGAGCGAAAAAATTTGCGTGCGTAAGGCATACGCAGCGCTGCGTACGTACGTCAGGTTTATACGGAGGTTACAGGAGGGTTATATCCGCGTTATACCCTCTGTAATCTCTCCATAACCTACCTGTAACTTACCTATAACCTACAAATATTTGAAAACAAAACCGTGAAACTTAATAGAAGGTACAGGTAGGTTACATGTAGGTTACAGAGAGGTTATAAAGGATATGACGCGGATATAACCGCTCTGTACCATCTGTATAACCCTGACGTACGCAGAGCTACGTATGTCTTACGTACTCAATTTTTTTCTCAATTAAAGTAGAGAAGGAGATCCACAAACTTGGCTTATTTATTTAACAAGATAATACTAATAATAATAATAATAATTAACATAAAATAAAATATTGATGAAGCCTAAAGTAGAGTTTATATCAGGTTAAACTTGAATGCGAGCGGCTTCAACTTGAAACTTATTTAATTTANTTTCCCAGTTAAAGTGGAGAAGGAGATGCTTATTTAATTAACAAGATGATAATAATAATAATAATAATAATAATAATAATAATAATAAAAATAATAAATAACATAAAATAAAATATTGATGAAGCCTAAAGTAGAGTTTATATCAGGTTAAACTTAAATGAGAGCGGCTTCAACTTGAAAATTATTTGATTTATTTTAAAAAAATTATTTAATACAGGGACATTTATATACACACCACCCAATTCCTATTTATTTGCATATCTACCACATGAACTTTGCACTTGTATTTTGATATCATTCAAATTGTACATATCAAATAAAAAATACACATTTTAATGCATAGGTGAGGCTGGTATGTATGTAAAGATTTTAAGTTTAGGTTTCATAAATGTAAATAAAAGGNTATACACACCACCCAATTCCTATTTATTTGCATATCTACCACATGAACTTTGCACTTGTATTTTGATATCATCCATATTGCACATATCAAATAAAAAATACACATTTTAATGCATAGTTTAGGCTAGTATGTATGTAAAGATTTTAAGTTTAGGTTTCATATATGTAAATAAAAGCAACTGGGTGGCATGAATGTAAATCTTCCTTTAATATAAATGCACATGTATGTAATCAATTTTTAAAAAAAAATTTATTGAAAATAATTGAATTATTTGAATGTGTTATAAATAAATCATATTTATATAAAATAAAAAGAATAAGTTTAATTACATACTTTTATTTCAGTATTTAAATTTTTATTTTTATTTTTATTTATTTTTTTTTTACATTTTACTTACATTTAGATGTAGATGGATAGGCAGTTTGTGGGAAAATTATTACGTGTGGCTGACTGTATTAGGGGTGTAAACGAGTCAAGTCGAGGTCGAGCTATCATCAGCTTGAGCTGGAGCTTGATTAATTTTATCGAACACGAGCTCCAACTTAAGTCTACAAGTTCCAAATGGCTTGCTANTTTTACTTACATTTAGATGTAGATGGATAGGCAGTTTGTGGGAAAATTATTACGTGTGGCTGACTGTATTAGAGGTGTAAACGAGTCAAGTCGAGGTCGAGCTATCATCAACTTGAGCTGGAGCTTGATTAATTTTATCGAACACGAGCTCTAACTTAAGTCTACAAGTTCCAAATGGCTTGCTTATAATAAAAGCGAGAAAATAATATTAAATTAGGGTGGTGATGTAATAAAATGACATAAATAGTGAATAATTAAAAAAGAAATAATAAGAAATCACTTAATATAAATTTTTTTGAATTTAATACATTTTGAATATATTTTATACTAAAATTTTTCAAAACAAGCCGACTCACGAGCTATCAAGTCGAGCGAAGCTGGCTTGAGCTTGTTAGCTTAGCAAGCTCAGTTCACAAGCCGCCTAACGAGCCGGCTTGACTCACTTACACTCATAGACCGCATATCCAGACGATGGTTTGAATGTTGTCATGCCGTCATGAATCGCACAACAACCCATCCGAGCCATCAACCAGACGTGTGATCACCGAACGTAATAATTTCTCCAATGAGGGAGAAGGGTTCACGATAATAGCTTGCTAAGTGAAAGCATCAATTGAATGACAACATGTGAAGAAAAGAAGGGTTCAAGAGGACAGNTATATATATATATATTCAAAAGGAATGGCCAGAGGGGTCTTATACCATGGATGTCAACCAACAGGCTTATACCAACAGGCTAATATGTCTAACAATTTGACGCCACCTTCTTAAAACTAACTGTGGCAGAGGGAATTTGAACCCCCAATTTGAGGGGTCTTATACCATGGATGTCAACCAACAGGCCAGGATACGTGGCACCCCTGCTTCAATGTATATATATATATATATATATATATATACCTAATACTTAAATATCACATAAAAAATACCGTCATTTTAACTTTCAAAAACTGAAATCCACTTATTTATAATATTGCTCAACCTTACCCTCGTATAATTATGAGAAAATCAAAACATCAAGATCAAAAAGGAAAGAAATAAAAGTACAATAATGGATAATTAAGGGAGAATAGTTTCTCCCCATCAAATGTAATAGTTGACATATAGTTTTTTAAACTGCAGATGTATATCAAAACTCCCCCTCAAGTTGGCTTGTATATGGCATACATGTTGAGCTTGCTGCTTGGATCACTAAAATGATGCCGAGTAAGAGCCTAGGAAGAAATGTCAGTGATTTGATATTGAGTTACGATATAGCTTAGTTGAACCACCCCTCAATTGATCTTATCAGAAATGAAGTGTCAGTCAATCTCTATATGTCTGGTTCGATCATGATGTATTGGATTCTTTGAAATACTGATGGTNTGAAAAAGGAGGGAGGATTTTACAAATATACCACACAATTCTTATGAATTTACACATCTAATACCTAAATTTCGCTTTTGAAGGTATACCAATCAATCTTAAATATCGCATAAAAAATACCGTCATTTTAACTTTCAAAAACTGAAATCCACTTGTGTAAATGAAGATTTTGGAAGTATTAAACTCTCTAATATATATATATATATTGCTCAACCTTACCCTCATACAATTATGGGAAAATCAAATCATCATGATCAAAAAGGAAAGAAATGAAAGCACAATAATGGATAATTAAGGGAGAATAGTTTCTCCCCATCAAATGTAATAGCTGACATATAGTTTTTTAAACTGCAGATGCATATCAACACTCCCCCTCAAGTTGGGTTGTATATGTTATACATGTTGAGTTTGCTGCTTGGATCACTAAAATGCTGCCGAGTAAGAGCCTAGGAAAAAATGCAGCGATCTGATATTGAGTTGCGATATAGCTTAGTTGAACCAACCCTCAATTGATCTTTTCAGAAACGAAGTGTCTGTCAATCTCTATATGTTTGGTTCGATCATGTCGTATTAGATTCTTTGAAATACTGATGGTTGGTTATCGCTGAACAATTTAATAATAGTTTAGTTCTCTATGTGAAGTTTCACCGATAGTTTCTTTAGCCACATCCCTTCACCAATTGCTAGGGTCAAGGCAAGATAATAAGATTCAACACCTTTTCTTGCCACCACAAGTTATTTTTTTACTTCACCAAGTAACAAGGTTACCCATACAAATGAACAGTAACCCATGGTAGATCTTCTATCAGTCAGTTTTCCTGCCCAAATAGCATTAGTGTAGATCTCAATGTCAATGTTCTCAGTCATCTTGAATATCAATCCACATCCTGAAATCATCTTTTAAGTGTCTCGGGATTCAAAAGTTCGCTTCTAAATGATCTTCATTTGAATTGTTCATATGTTGGCTCATTATACTCACAAAAAAAAAAAAAACAATAATAAGTCTTATATGTGATAGATAAATAAGTTTCCCCACAAGTTTTTGATACCTCTCTTTTTCAACCAGAGTGTTATCATCTCCTTTTGATGCTCATCGATTATGATACGTATAAGTGTATATTCGTTTGCATCCCAACATTCTCATCTCCCTTAATAGGTCAATGTATTTTTTTCTCTGGGAAATGATAATTTCTTCTTTGAATCTAGCTATTGTCATTCCTAGGCAGTATCTTAAAGTTCCAAGATCTTTGATCTCAAACTCCCCACATCATTGTTTGTAAGAATAATGTCACTTATATATACAACATNATAATAAAAGCGAGAAAATAATATTAAATTAGGGTGGTGATGTAATAAAATGACATAAATAGTGAATAATTAGAAAAGAAATAATAAGAAATCACTCAATATAAATTTTTTTGAATTTAATATATTTTGAATATATTTTATACTAAAATTTTTTAAAACAAGCCGACTCACGAGCTATCAAGTCGAGCGAAGCTGGCTTGAGCTTGTTAGCTCAGCAAGCTCAGTTCACAAGCCGCCTAACGAGTCAGCTTGACTCACTTACACTCATAGACCGCATATCCAGACAATGGTTTGAATGTTGTCATGCCGTCATGAATCGCACAACAACCCATCCGAGCCATCAACCAGACGTGTGATCACTGAACGTAATAATTTCTCCAATGAGGGAGAAGGGTTCACGATAACGGCTTGCTAAGTGAAAGCATCAATTGAATGACAACATGTGAAGAAAAGAAGGGTTCATGAGGACAGCAACTCCTTAAGAGAAAAAATGTGAAATCGTCGAAATGTTAAAAGAAAAGAGAGGGAGTAACGATGGAAGATCATTGAGATTGAGTACACTAAAATATTTTACTTAAAACCTAAACCCTTGTATGAACCTAGATAGAAATGGGGTTCAAACAAGGTTCAAATTTTGAGTTTGAGGCTTTTAAATTGAAACATTTTCGAGCCAATTTCCCGTCCTTCAACATAAATATATATATATATATATTCAAAAAGAATGGCCAAAGGCCACTAACATGTCTAACAATTTGAGGCCACCTTCTTAAAGTCAACTGTGACAGAGAGAATTCGAACCACCAACTTGAGGGGTCTTATATCATGGATGTCAACCAATAGGTCGGGATATGTGGCACCACTNATATATATATATATATATATATTTATTTATTTATTTATTTATTTCGAGCTAAAACGAGCCAAACACGAGCGAACAAAGAGTTGTTCGGCTCGTTTATAATTCTAGTGTTAAGAACTTGTTCGTGTTCAGCTCGTTTACTTAACGAACGAGCCAAACACGAGCTATTCGCGAACAACGAGTTTTTTTTACATCCCTAGCCACTAAAATCTGCGGTCTAACTTTTTCAAAAAAAAAAAATTATAGTTGACTCTGTAACTTTTTGAACATTGGATTGTTTTTCAGAGGGAAAAAATTTGCGTACGTACGTCAGGGTTATACGCATGGGACATGAGGGTCTTATCCGCGTTATACCTTCTGTAATCTCTCTGTAACCTACCTGTAATTTACCTATAACCTACAAATATTTGAAAACAGAACCGTGAAACTTAATAGAAGGTACATGTAGGTTACAAAGAGGTTATAAAGGATATAACGCGGATATAACCGCTATGTACCCCTGTATAACCCTGACGTACGCAAAGCTACGTACGTCTTACGTACGCAATTTTTTTCCCAGTTAAAGTGGAGAAGGAGATCCACAAACCTGGCTTATTTATTTAACAAGATAATAATAATAATAATAATAATAAATAACATAAAATAAAATATTGATGATGCCTAAAGTAGAGTTGATATCAGGTTTAAACTTAAATGCGAGCGGCTTCAACTTGAAAATTATTTAATTTATTTTAAAAAATTATTTAATACATGGACATTTATACACACCCCACCCAATTCCTATTTATTTGCATATCTACCACATGAACTTTGCACTTGTATTTCGATACATCCAAATTGTACACATCAAATAAAAAATACACATTTTAATGCATAGTTGAGGCTAGTATGTATGTAAAGATTTTAATTTTAGGTTCCATATATGTAAATAAAAGGAACTGGGTGGTATGAATGTAAATCTTCCTTTAATCTAAATGCACATGTATGTAATCAATTTTCTTAAAAAAAATTTAATGAAAATAATTGAATTATTTGAATGTGTTATAAATAAATCATATTTATATAAAATAAAAATAATAAGCTTAACCATATGAAATGTATATATGTGAGTTTGTTATATTTAACTACTAGTTTATTTTAAAGCTAAATGTTTGTTTAGGAAAAGGAGAAGTGTTGGAGACATTAGCTCGTTGGATGAAGATGTAGATGGATAGTGTGACTGTATTAGGGGTGTAAACGAGTCAAGTCGAGGTAGAGCTATCATTAGCCTGAGCTGGAGCTTGATTAATTTTATCGAACACGAGCTCCAACTTAAGCCTACAAGTTCCAAATGGCTTGTTTAAATTAGGGCGGTGTTGTAGTAAAATGACATAAATAGTTAATACTTAGAAAATAAATAATAAGAAATCACTTAATATAAAATGTAACATGATATTTTTTAAACATTTTCAGTGCTTTTAAAGATAAATTATTTGAATTTAATATATTTTGAATATATTTTATACTAAAAGTTTTTAAAACAAGCCGACTCACGAGCTATCAGGTTGAGCGAAGCTGGCTTGAGCTTGTTAGCTCATCAAGCTCAGTTCACAAGCCGCCTAACGAGCCTGCTTGACTCATTTACACTCATAGACCGCATATTCGAACGATGGTTTGAATGTTGTCATGTCATCATGAATCGCACAACAACCAATCTGAGCCATCAACCAGACGTGTGATCACCGAACATAATAATTTCTCGAATGAGGGGGAAGGGTTCATGATAACAGCTTGCTAAAGTGAAAGCATCAATTGAATGACAACATGTGAAGAAAAGAAGGGTCCATGATGACAGCAACTCCTTGGAGAAAAAATGTGAAATCGTCAAAATGTTAAAACAAAAGAGAGGGAGTCACGATGGAAGATCATTGAGATTGAGTACACTCAAATATTTTACTTAAAACGTAAACCCTTGTCTGAACCTAGGTTGAAATGGGGTTCAAACAAGGTTCAAATTTTGAGTTTGAGGCTTTTAAATTGAAACATTTTCGAGCCAATTTCCC
>JXCR01050262.1:24159-46415 GCA_002079205.1 Phalaenopsis hybrid cultivar | reverse complement strand
GTTCAGGACCAAGCACGTCGATAGAGAAGAAAACAAGGTGATTGATCTACTATTGAAATGTGTTCGCCTAGGAAACGGATCACCACAGAGACTCGGCTGGTCGTTCATTTAGGAACCAGAGGCGGTGGCGGTAGAGACTGAAGAGAACAAAAACTGGAAGAATCCTTACATCAGATAACTTGAGATGGGAGAAATTGCATAAGTGATCAAAAATCCCAGGAGATTCAAATTCAAAGTTGTTCAATACTTGTTGATAGAAAGGATACTCTTCCGAAAATCGACAATNTTGAGCTCAAGGACAAAAATATTTCTAGCTGACACTGCTAAAAGACGTGAATCATTCTCCAAAAGGTGTGAACAGTGCAAGAAGTATGCTCCACTGCAGCATCAGCCAACCCATAAGCTTCATCGACTAGCCAGTGGCCTTCCGTCGTTTAGGGATNTTTCTAGCTGACACTGCTAAAAGACGTGAATCATTCTCCAAAAGGTGTGAACAGTGCAAGAAGTATGCTCCATTGCAGCATCAGCCAACCCATAAGCTTCATCGACTAGCCAGTGGCCTTCCGTCGTTTAGGGACTGGACATCCTTGGGACATTTCTATCCTCTAAAGGGTAGCGTTGTTTCCTCCTGACAGTAATGGATTATTTTTCAAAGCGGATCTCAGCTAAGACTCTCGCCTGGATATCTACGGAAGTCGTCCAGAACTTCATCTAGACCGGCTTGATCAGCCACTACGAGCTATTATAGATTATTATCACATATAACAGTATGCAGTAGGTTCAAGATTTTTGTTGGAGCCAAGGGATAAGTCTCAAATTTGCCTCTGTTTATCACCCTCGAACTAATGGACAGACCAAAGCAGCCAATAAGATTATTCTCAATCTATTGAGGAAGAAGGTTGACGGAGCAAAGGGGAGCTAGGAAGATATACTCCCATGTGTTTTACGGGTCATCCGAACAACCCTATCCACCATGATCAGTCAAACGAGATTCATGCTCTCACATGGAATGGAAGTCATGTTGTCGGTGGAATACAACAACCACAGCTAGAGGGTCCGCATGGCTACAAATTTCAGCAAGGAGGAATTACCTGAATGGCTAGAAGCAAATAATAAGAGAGCAATGCTCGTATTAGATGTCGAGAAGAAATCCGAGTGAAGTTAGCTCTATGGCAGGAGTAAGTTAAAAGAAGAGTCGTCTAACATTACAACCTACACGTCTAAGAGAAAACTTTTCGCTCATGGAGATCTGATACTAAAGAAAGTTGATCCCACGGCACGAGGACAAACTGTTACAAAGTTAAACCAAATGTGGAGTGATTCTTACATCGTCAACTGCTACATAGAACATAGAGCGTACAAACTAAAGTCTCATGCAAGAAATGAGGTCCCTCGAATCTGGAGCGAAGACGACCTCAAAAAATTCTTCACTTAAACCTATCGTCTCATTATTTGTACCAAAAATCTTAAATGAAAAAAAATTGTTCTTTTGTTTTTATTTACTATCAAAACTTTTTAAGTTGCTCTCTCAAATGATATATATATAATAAATGGACACTTTTAAAAGTATTAAATTTTCAGGCCAAAAATTTTTTTGGGGAACTGGGAATCTCGGAAGATGATTGAAATGTCTGTCTGACACTCGAGGAACTAAAAACATCCAAAAACAAAGACGACCAACCGCGACACCTAAATCATCCAGCTGAGCTCAAATCAAAAGAAAGCCAGCCCGACCCCAAGATTGTCTGATTGAGCATAAAATTAAAAAATGACTAGCCACAATGCAATGATCGCCCTACTGCTGAAGTAAGTTAGTTGTANCTAAAGTCTCATGCAAGAAATGAGGTCCCTCGAATCTGGAGCGAAGACGACCTCAAAAAATTCTTCACTTAATCCTATCGTCTCATTATTTGTACCAAAATTCTTAAATGAAAAAAAATTGTTCTTTTGTTTTTATTTACTATCAAAACTTTTTATGTTGCTCTCTCAAATGATATATATAGAATAAATGGACACTTTTAAAAGTATTAAATTTTCAGGCCAAAAAATTTTTTGGGGAACTGGGAATCTCGGAAGATGATTGAAATGTCTGTCTGACACTCGAGGAACTAAAAACATCCAAAAACAAAGACGACCAACCGCGACACCTAAATCATCCAGCTGAGCTCAAATCAAAAGAAAGCCAGCCCGACCCCAAGATTGTCTGATTGAGCATAAAATTAAAGAATGACTAGCCACAATGCAATGATCGCCCTACTGCTGAAGTAAGTTAGTTGTGGTGCCAAGATCGTCCTATTGAGCATAAAACCGAAGAACGACTAGTTGTGGTGCCAAGATCGTTCGGCTGAGCCCAAATTTGAAGAAAGTCACTCGTGGAGCCAAGATCACTCGGTTGTACCTAAATTCAAAAACAGCAAGCCAAGATGCAAAAATCGTCCAACTGAGCCTAAATTCGAAGACAGCCAGCCGCGGCGCCAACATCGTCTAGCTAAGCCAGAAAAAAGAAATTGACTAGCCGTGGGACCAAGTCACCCTGTTGAATCCAAAAACGAGAATGACAGAACGGGACATCAAGATCATCCGCGGTCGGATTCCAGCTAACTAGAAATTCCTTCATATCCGGATGTAATCCCCCATCTGGCGGCAACAAGCTTTGGGAGGGGTGGAGGGTAAATCATTTTGATGAGCCATATAGGCACTTGCTAACTACCAACAAACCACACAATTCACAAAACCAATAAGATGAAGTCAAACAAACACAAGAAATAAAAAGTAAGCAAAAATTATTTTCATTTCTTTGAACAAAGAGATGTACACCATTTTCTTTTCATTTAAGTACATGATTTTCACACATGGTTGACCCGCTAGCCGAGCATGGCCCAGTAGCACAAATTTTCTAAAAAAAAAAAGAAAAACAAAAAATACAGACAAAAAGTGAAAAAGGAGCCTAAGTGTTTGCAAACCTGCCATCACCTCTGTCTCCAGCTTCGCCCAGATGATTTGCCTCACCACCTTCCTCATCTAAATCCGTGAAAAGAGTGGCAAGTTGGTCCATATCAGTCCACTTGGTCTCCACTAATCCTCTCTTCGCAAAGCATTCAACAGCCATAACCAACCCCACTTGTATTTACTCGGACAATGCCCCGACATGGTCTTCCTAGGTAACCATCCCAGTCAATCTCTCCTCAAGCTCTTTATCATTCTTTGTCAGGGCCACAACAGCTTGTTCATGCTCCTTCTCCCTCAGCCCCAACTCCTAGGTGGTTTCCATAAGCCTCTTCTCTAGGCTGGAGAGCTCCTCTTCAACATTTTGTTTGGCCGCGATTGACTAAGATACAGGTTGGTTGGACGCTTTTCTCTTCCGCTCCTCGCAGACGAGGGCCTTAAACAGGAAGTGGTCGATTGACCGTGTGAGAAAGCTACACCAGTCGAAAATCTCAACCAGGTTCGCATATTCTTTCCCCTGCAACATAGAGTCAAGACTTTCAGACCGAACAGCCTCTGTCAAATGACAAGGATATTCCATGGCCTCAGACATCTCCCCAAATGTAGGCCAGTATACCATTCCTTCTTAGTATCCATCATGATCTATCGACAGCCAGAACTTCCCAACACATTCTTCTCCCCCTCTGTCGAGCCGATCCACCTCAGAGGGGAGCCTCCTTCCCCCAATTAAGGAGGGGGTTGCAAAACACTCTCACCGACCAACTCTTCTATATGACGGAGAGAAGCTTGCTTATGGGCTTCGTCCGCAGGAGCCTGATCACCCAAATCCAACGCCGCATCCACTAGAGATTGTTGTTGCACCGCCACCCCTTCATGAGGATCTATGAAAGGGACGCACAACTCCTCCCATCCCATGGAATTGCCGGTCGGAGGTGCTTCTCTTCCGGAGCTCAAGTCCTGAGAGCTAGACAATTAGGACAAAGCCTCCTGACATCTCCCGAAGGATCCCACTCCTGTTCACATAAACAAGCTGTCAAAAAAGGTTTAAAGAAAAAGAAAAAGAAAAAAAAGAAATGATAGAGATGTAAGAAGGATAAGAAAGCTCTTTACTAATTCCGGGAGCGCGACCACAAAAAAAGATCCCCATCCCATGGGGAATCTTCATTTGGCTTCTTCTCAGTGGTCTTTGCTGCCACAACTTTATCTCTCTCTCTCTCCTTAGCATCTGATTTCTCCCATAAAAGATATCAGCCACAAAGTTCTATTGGTTGTTGTTGCTTCCGTATATTGGAATACGGACAACTCCTAGCCCTTAATAATTTCAGTGTAAGCCCTCGCAAATTCAAGTAAGGCCTTAGACTTCGATATGTCACGAAAGATGGGTCGGATGGAGATTCCCCAACCTCTTTTGTTCGAAGCGATCAAGAACTTCTATCAGTCCTTGATCTTCGTCTCGACCCAACCAATCGGAGTCTTGAGTCGGATGAGAAAACCACATATTCATCCCTGTCCACCTTGAATTCGAAGAAGTGGGAGAAGATCTCAATGAACTAGGGAAGCTCCAGCTGTCGGAGAAACATAAATGTCAAAATGATCGCCACAGAGTTCGACATCACTTGTGTCAGGATGATGACATAGTGATTGAAGATGGATTGAAGCTCGTGCCAGAGCAGCAGTTGCAATTCAAACTTAAACTGATCTACATAGACGACCAGACCGTCTCCAAATGTGTCTAACACTCTCTCGTCTTTATCCTTCATCCTAAGAACTACTTGCATCTTTGGAGAACTTCTATCTCATTCGCGCTTATCAAAAACACTACACTGGAGTTTATACCAAACATATCAAAGAGTACTTGTAAGCCATGGACGGTGGGCAAGGGGAACGAAGGTAAGAACATTAAAAGCAGAAAAGGATTACTCAGAGAAAAAGACAACAAAGTAGGGTTCTTCCAAGCCTGCAATCTCTACTTATAGTACACTGTGAAAGTCTAAACAGCAGAAGGACATAAGGGTCTTTTGCCACTTCGAATCGCGTGAATAAAGTCACATCATATACACATTACGATACACAAAGATTCAAAATTTCATTTAAACAAAATATTTATATTTACATGTGAATCATCCCAATTACAACTCATCAGCTGGAAAGAAAATACTCTATCAGCCGCTGCCTCAGTCGAGACATAACCAAGCTGAGACAACCGTCGATATACTAATTCTCCTCCTAACCTAAATCTATCTACTATTTCTATTTTAGGTTGAAGCTGGGAGACTGAAACCGCCTCCCGGATCTCAAACGCTTCGACTCGAAGTGCCGCCATTTCATCTTGAAGAATAAACTCCCAAGCACACATCATGACAAGTTCTTCCTCCAGTTTCTCCAGTAGCGCGTCCCGAAGACGAGCGCAATCATCCTCCTGGGTCAGTAAAGTCTCAGCCTCACGAAGTCGAAGACCAGCTACCGAGTCAACTGTTGGGGAAGCCGCGACATCCTCTAGAGGTCCTCCCGAATGTCACGGCAACCTGTTATGAAAGAGGACAGAATAAATTCACTATTTAGTCAAACCGTCTGTTTGACCACCGTATACTGTATTGGAGGAGGTCAAGTGAAATTCAATAAGAATTTTTTTTGACCTATCATATCTGCTGATAAGCTAGGTGCGGTGGCTATTACAAAATTTTATTTTTTTTTGGAAAAGTCAGACCGCATCAAAAAAACTGTCACTGCACCAAGATATGTGCGGTGTGAAAACGCTGTTTTCAGCGTTTTGAAAACGCATAAGATTCCAAAACACAATTTACCCAAGCAGGCCAGGTGTGTTTTCAAAACGTCGCCGTACCAAATAAGCTGCTCCAAACAGACCCTTAGTCAGAGCATAACAACCGCTCAACGAACGTAGCTTGTTATGTAAGAGAATGATTATAATTCATCAAATATTTTTAACATATCCTAAGTTGTTTAGTCGCATCGTTCACTTGATGATCATAACATGTATTGAAAGAAGTCGGATGAAATCCATGAAAGATTTTTGACCTTTTCGAATTTGTTCAGTCTGAGCATAATAATCGCTCGATGATCATAGCCTGTTACGAAAAATGTCTAATCAAGTTCCCCTGGGACTGATTAAGCCTAGAAAGAGATGTCATAAATGTTATGTGTTTCTCGAGGTTAAGGTGTAGGTTGATTTAAAATTTATACATTCTTAGAAATATAGTTGCAGTCATATTCAAGAATGGTGTTTGACAACTTTTTTTTTATTATTGCATTGTTATTTCTTGCCCCCATGTGGGGATGTTGTTCATACGATCCTGGCCATTTTGTATAATACATAANCTGAAACCGCCTCCCGGATCTCAAACGCTTCGACTCGAAGTGCCGCCATTTCATCTTGAAGAATAAACTCCCGAGCACACATCATGACAAGTTCTTCCTCCAGTTTCTCCAGTAGCGCGTCCCGAGGATGAGCGCAGTCATCCTCCTGGGTCAGTAAAGTCTCAGCCTCACGAAGTCGAAGACCAGCTACCGAGTCAACTGTTGGGGAAGCCGCGACATCCTCTAGAGGTCCTCCCGAATGTCACGGCAACCTGTTATGAAAGAGGACAGAATAAATTCACTATTTAGTCAAACCGTCTGTTTGACCACCGTATACTGTATTGGAGGAGGTCAAGTGAAATTCAATAAGAATTTTTTTTGACCTATCATATCTGCTGA
The DNA here is from genome assembly GCA_002079205.1 of Phalaenopsis hybrid cultivar. Taxonomy (NCBI): domain Eukaryota; kingdom Viridiplantae; phylum Streptophyta; class Magnoliopsida; order Asparagales; family Orchidaceae; genus Phalaenopsis; species Phalaenopsis hybrid cultivar. The sequence goes on along the minus strand of JXCR01050262.1, from coordinate 39,755 downwards.
TAAGCTAGGTGCGGTGGCTATTACAAAATTTTATTTTTTTTTGGAAAAGTCAGACCGCATCAAAAAAACTGTCACTGCACCAAGATATNCTGAAACCGCCTCCCGGATCTCAAACGCTTCGACTCGAAGTGCCGCCATTTCATCTTGAAGAATAAACTCCCAAGCACACATCATGACAAGTTCTTCCTCCAGTTTCTCCAGTAGCGCATCCCGAAGACGAGCGCAATCATCCTCCTGGGTCAGTAAAGTCTCAGCCTCACGAAGTCGAAGAGCAGCTACCGAGTCAACTGTTGGGGAAGCCGCGACATCCTCTAGAGGTCCTCCCGAATGTCACGGCAACCTGTTATGAAAGAGGACAGAATAAATTCACTATTTAGTCAAGACGTCTGTTTGACCACCGTATACTGTATTGGAGGAGGTCAAGTGAAATTCAATAAGAATTTTTTTTGACCTATCATATCTGCTGATAAGTTAGGTGCGATGACTATTACAAAATTTTATTTTTTTGAAAAAGTTAGACCGCATCAAAAAAACTGTCACTGCACCAAGATCCGTGCGGTGTGAAAACGCTGTTTTCAGCGTTTTGAAAACGCATAAGATTCCAAAACACAATTTACCCAAGCAGGTCAGGTGTGTTTTCAAAACGTCACCGTACCAAATAAGCTGCTCCAAACAGATNATTGGAGGAGGTCAAGTGAAATTCAATAAGAATTTTTTTTGACCTATCATATCTGCTGATAAGCTAGGTGCGATGGCTATTACAAAATTTTATTTTTTTGAAAAAGTCAGACCGCATCAAAAAAACTGTCACTGCACCAAGATCCGTGCGGTGTGAAAACGCTGTTTTCAGCGTTTTGAAAACGCATAAGATTCCAAAACACAATTTACCCAAGCAGGCCAGGTGTGTTTTCAAAACGTCGCCGTACCAAATAAGCTGCTCCAAACAGACCCTTAGTCAGAGCATAACAACCGCTCAACGAACGTAGCTTGTTATGTAAGAGAATGATTATAGTTCATCAAATATTTTTAACATATCCTAAGTTGTTTAGTCGCATCGTTCACTTGATGATCATAACATGTATTGAAAGAAGTCGGATGAAATCCATGAAATATTTTTGACCTTTTCGAATTTGTTTAGTCTGAGCATAATAATCGCTCGATGATCGTAGCCTGTTACGAAAAATGTCTAATCAAGTTCCCCTGGGACTGATTAAGCCTAGAAAGAGATGTCATAAATGTTATGTGTTTCTCGAGGTTAAGGTGTAGGTTGATTTAAAATTTATACATTCTTAGAAATATAGTTGCAGTCATATTCAAGAATGGTGTTTGACAACTTTTTTTTATTATTGCATTGTTATTTCTTGCCCCTATGTGCGGATGTTGTTCATACAATCCTGGCCATTTTGTATAATACATACCATGTATCGAATATTGACGAGGTCAACTTCTTGATCAAGTTTGAGGAGGAACTCTAGTATGATAAAGAGACCCTGAGATAGCGCTTTCTAGTTGGATATCTCAGGTCATTGATTGAATTTGTGATTGAGTTTAAGATGTTAACATGAATGTCCACTCAAAGTTGTAATGAAAGTTGACCCCCCAACTTAGAATTGGTTCTCATAGACTTGATATTTGAATGAAATGCGAGAGACTGCCTCACTACAATCATGCACAGGATGTTGACATGAACTACCACTCAAGATTATAGTGAAGATTGCCCCCCTCATTAGAGAATGCTTCAGAAATAATATTTCAATAGCTCTCCCTCACTTTGACGAATCCCAGTGAGGAAAGATGAGTCTTTGACAATCCTTTGATTTATTATGAATTGCTTCACAAACATATTATTAAGTTCATTAAATATATGAATGTTTCTCCTGAGAGTGAATAAAACCAAGTGTGTGATTAAGAGCATCATAAGAAATACTTAATAAAGGAGCGCATCAGAAGCACTTTGAACGTGCAAAATGTTCTAAAGTGGTCAATATATTTATACGGGTTAGATGTACATTTATAAGATTTAACGCTTTGAAGCTTAAAACACTGTTAAAAGAGGGTGTTGATGGACGATCTCAACCAATGAACATGATACTTAGAACTATGTCAAATAAAAAAAATGACTTGTATCAATTTGAGGGAATTTTTCTTGCACTAGACGTCATAACTCATTATAGATTATGTGAGATTGAGCTAAGTTCTCCAAACGTGTTGGAGGTTTGTTGCTATGCTTGGCTACACGGAATGGATGTGTAGAGCTAGCAGTATTCAGGAGACTAACTTCCTAAGAAGGAAATTGTACTACCATCGATTACCGAGCCTCTCATAAAAATTAGAAAATTTCATGTTGAGACAACTCAATTTTACATAAAGGATTTTCAAGAGATGCAAAGAAAGCTCCTTCACCAATTGGAGATACTTCTTATTGGGAAGCAAAGCAAAGGCTTAACATTTCGAACTTCAAAACCGTTCCCTAGAATGTCAAGTATTATAATGAGAAGCTCATATTTTGTGTTTATTAGCCATTATAAAATATAAACTTTTGTAAACAGGACTTTGTTTCCACAGACGGCACCAAGCTGTTACACGTCAGAAAATTCACGATAGTTGAGCGATATTTTAACATCTTAGCATTACACAAAGATCCAAAACTCATACATATAGTAGAAAAGTAGCATGGAGAGTGACTAGGTTTTTTCTCCGTGAAAAAACATTGGAAAGGAAAAAAAAACAACGGGGCATAGTTTAATCAAAGTAATTCACTGTGATTGTAAATACATAGGTCTATGTTGACCTTAGTTTTGTTGAGGTCTGACCTTTCTTTCTTAGGAGCTTAGTATCTAGTCATAGGACTTTTTTGTTGACTATCCTAGAGGACTAGTGAAGGAAACTTACCGAGTAGAAATTCTAAACACCTCTTTGCTCTTCTTGGAGTGCCACATATTTAGTTTTGACTTCTAGCACTTAGAAGGCTGAAACCAATATGGGGGAGCTCAAGAGAAGTCTCCATAGGATTCTCAAGCCTTAGGGTTAACCCTGGATGGCTTGGGTTTGGTCTTAGTCAGACCTACACAGACACACAAATACTTAAACCCCTAACACGCATTCCCTAAACCCTAAAATCACCTCCACTTAGACCGTTTCCCCACTCTTTTGGAAACTCATGCGGGTGATCCCCAAGCCCTTAGCCTTTGGCTAAGGTGGCTAGGACCAGCACATGGAGGATTCAAAATGAGTTGCCCATTGGTCTCATGGCCTCAAAGTGGTGTCCTTATGATTAGCATTCCCAATGACCTTCAATTCCACCTAAACATCCAATTTTGTCCTCCTACCCCTAAATTCCATAAAATTATCAAAATGTCCCTGGAACCCTAAATTTCCCGAAATTGTTCTAATTCACTCCAAACATCATTCAAATCAATCCTAACCACCTAGCAACTTCAATTACACCCAAATACACTAAAATTAGCCAAAACTATCAAAATGCCCCTACATCCTTAAAACCCCAAAATCACCCCCAATTACCACAAAATTCATTTCAAACCTCTCCAATTTCAAATCCAAATTAAAATTCATCATGTTTAAGCCCAATTGAAATCAAATGCAAATCCAATTGAACCCAATTTCAAGCCCAAAATCGAAGCCCAAACCAAATACCCAAAATCGAAGCCCAAACCAAATACCCAAAATTGACCCAATTCCAAATTTAATCAAAATTAAATCATGTGACCAATTCAATTCCACCAAATTCACTTCCTAAACTCTTCATAACATTTTCCTAGACCAATTGGACCCCTCAATTGACTTTTAAACCAAGCCCAAGTCAAGCCCAAATTCAATTATTAACCTAAACCCTAATTTTAAGCCTAAAATCCAAATTAATCTAAGCCTTTTGCATTAACCAAACTTAACCATCTTTGTCATTCCTAAGCCCCCTAGGATGTTAATCAAATACCGAAGGACCAAACCTTGGGCCATAGACCAATGGTCCCATTAAACATGGAAATTCCCTCCTAAAATGGCCAACACAATTACTTATGCCTTAGCCTAATTAAGCCTTGAAACTAATCACCATTAAAACTTTCCCTGAGCCCCTAAGCCAGCTAACCACCTCCCCTAGCCTCGCCTAGCGGCCCGGTGGCCGGAAAACCCAAACCCAATGAGAGCCACCATGGGTTAAACCCTAAATTCCACCCATCCAATGTGGCTCATTCCAATTGGATTATTGCCCTCTTCTTCCCTCCACCTAGGCAACACTTTGCACCCACTGGCTTGGCCAGTCATATTGAGAATATCAATAGCATCCTATGTCATCAATAAATCTACTATGTTGAAATCATTTATATGTTCAAGAAAACTAGTCGTTATTTTCATATTATATCAATCTTATGATATGTTATGCACATTAAAGTAGTCAAATGTTATTTTCATTTGTTGTCATGTTTAAGCTCAGCCGTGCAAACCTTAGAGGTAACCACACTATCTCTAAAGATAAAGATTAACTTACAACACTACAAACTCAGTGAACAACCAAATGATCATTTAGTCGATGGGATGACAAAGCATTGTTTTGAATATATCATCCAGATAATAATGTCTCTGATTTGAATGATATGATGAAAATTTGAAGTGTTCATCATCATTTATTTTTTATTCATTCTTTTTAATAAGGAGTCGGAAACGCTCAAATGATTTTGCTCAACTCACGCATGATCTTGCTCAAAATCACAAAACTTGTTATGAGATTTTGTTTATTTGTTTGGTTATTTAATACATTTTCCATTTTAATCAATATCCTTAATTGGTGGTGAAATGTCAAAGTCCCATGTATCTAGTAGTGTAAACAACTTGAGCTTAAATAAGCTCAATTGTTGTTGACTTAGATCATTAAGTAAACACCCTAAAACATTATGATTACATTTGGCAATAATCACACACACACTCCACAACACGCATGCACGCAAACATAAACATGAAAAGTTGCTATAGAGCGAATTGTCGATCAACACATGATTTGTCAATTTAACAAATAGAGATATAATTGAGTCGAGTCAAGCTGAGTATGTCATGGATTGGACTTGACTTGGTTACCTTATATGTTGTTCACGTTTGACTCGATCTCGAGCCAAGTTTTCACATATATGTTCATACTTGACTTATTTGAATTTTTAAATAAGTGTACTTAGCTTGCATTTGAGTTATTTATATGAATTGGTGAATATTCTACCAAATTAATAAAAGAGTTAAAATTTTGAGAGAGTACATGGCTTATCATATAAGATTGCTAACAAATGTTTTTATAAGTTAAAACAAAACAACAATCAAATAAAGTTTGAATTAGTATTCAACTAGTTTATACTAATTAAATAAGATAATATATAAGTAACAAAATAAGCTTTTTTGCAATCAAATAATATAAATGAATACTANTTAAATAAGATAATATATAAGTAACAAAATAAGCTTTTTTGCAATCAAATAATATAAATGAATACTAAAAAACAATTTCATTGAAATAAAGAAAAAAAAATTGCATTGAATTAATATGCATATTGTTGTTAAAGTATAATATGTTACTACTACATATAAATTTAAATAACTTCTAGGAAATCAAATTTTATTTGAATATATATGATATACAATATGAGCTATCATCGAATTTATTATAGTGCATTAATAAATTTCCTATTGAACAATAAATTGCGTTTATTCATAAACATAATAAATAACTAGGACCATGTTTATGTTTGATTTATTTAATATTTTAGTTCTTAAAAATCGTTCAAACTTCCTTATTTACCAGATTGAACAAATTTAATTAAGTATTAATCAAGTCGAGTTTGAGTTGTTCATGCACTACCCTATCTGCAAATCAAAAGCAACAATTTTCACCAAGAAAACATCATATTCTAAGAAAACAAGCTTATACACAAAAAAATGTCACAATAATTTGATATTGCTCGAGAAGAATAGAGTATAACACCCATATTTTATAATGAAAAGTTAGTCTCACGAACAAAAAGTGTTCATCTTGCACTAGTAGAGTTTTTAGGGATTTTTTATTCTAGATTGGTGGTTTCCAATGAAATAGTTTATTAGCCACATTAGTAGCACTTGGGATAAATTCGGGCATGGTGTATTCTCTTTGACTATATAATTATACAATTTATGGGAATTTCATATCATATTTCCTCAATAAATTCTCTGATCCAACTGGCAAAAAAGTATCCATAATTCTACCACTTTCTTTGGAGGGGCGGAAATTCATTGAACTCCTCATTGAACTCCGAAAAAAAGTCAACCAAAGAAATCATGACATTGTAGGTGCTTGCAAGTGCATGGATGCTACTTTCCTCATTAGTAATGGGTGGCATAGTTTGTAGAAGAAGTCTTAACTTTTTATCCATTTCGTTTATACCCGGTTGGGTCCACCAGAGAGAAAGTATGAGGCAACCATATGTGGCACTTCTAGACTGTCTCTAAAGGATTGTTGAACGTGTGATTCAATGAACACAGTTGGGTTTGACAAACCAATAACTCAAATGCATTTGATCAATTTTTGAGCTAGAATCACATCATGACCTTACTTTCACTAAAATACAGACTTCATGTTCAAATGGCAAAGTATGAGGAGCTTCCTTCAAGATGATGAGTATGAAAATCAAAAGCACGGCGGGGGCTTTCCTGATCCAAGATTAGACTTTTATATAAGTTACAATTAGGTAAGTGTGAGACCATTTTGTAGTACCAGGGAACTGGAAAGCTACTAGGGGTAATCCGAGATAGAGAGCTTGTAAAATCTCTATAGATTTAAGAAAAGTGAAATATCATGTAACGTTAGGGGCTGACTACTGAACTCACTCTGGTTTTGGAGGATGGGCCAGATTAGGTGCAAGTTAGATATAAGTTATGGCTAGAGCAATGGATGGAGACCCAAAAAATAAAAAAATAAACCATAGAGACAATAAGCACGAGGCCTAACGTAGGAGTAACAGGAAAATGCTTTGTAGGATAACAACCAAATGAACCTATTAGGGCACTCAACAAAAGGGTGCATTTTGAGAAAGATTGAGAAGTTATCCCCACTGAGCTTTCTTAAGAAAAACAATGCGCTAGCAAGAGGTCGAACCAAGGACATATGAGAGTCAAGGCTCTTCCTTTGTCAATTGGATCAAACAGTAGAGGACCGTAGCACTAACTTTTTTATTTCAAAAAAGGGAAAAGTACTATTGAAGGAAATACATGAACCCATACAAAAAAAATATACACAACAAAATTTAAGTATATGGATAATCACATGCAGAGCATAAGAAATATTGATATTTACAGATCAAGCACCAAGGTGACTTTTTTGAACTATGAAACGGATGTATTTCTGCTTGTCACGATCAAACTATTGTGAATTTGATAAAAATGAAAAATATGGGTTGGGGTTTTATCACGACCTTTGATATTTGAGTGAGAATTGAAAAAACGGATGAATAAGGGTGTTTGATTTGTAAATAGCAATGTTTTGAGTGCCCAGTATGTAATCGCCCCTAATTATAATTAAGTTTATTTCGACTTAAACATGATCTAATAAGGCCAAACTCATATTTGGCTTGTTAGGTTTATGAGTAAGTAAAAATAAGCTAAACTAGAGCTAAGTATATATCATAACATGACCAAGTGTTTTTATAGCCCAAGTCTTCTATGAATCCGACAATACATCCACATGGCCCCAAAATGTGGAGCAATATTATGTCCAAATTCACACTTCATCCTAAATTCAGCGACACTTCCACAACACCATCGCAAATAGAAAACGAAATGAGACCGGCCAAGCCTAGAATTAGCAGTAACATCAAATGCGCTACATTTAGTCAATCAAATTATTATGTTTTTACATATATAATATCTAAATATTCATATTGACATACATACCATTCAAATTTGTAACAATAATATCACATCAAAAATATCATCATCATTATCTTTTAATAGTGGAATACACTTTTCAAGCATAGATTTATGACATCAAAACATTACAAGTGTAGGTATCAAACTGTGTTAGATATGTAAATACATGAGAATTGTGTGGTATGTAAATTTTCCCTAACTTTAAGCTTCTACCTTCTTAAAACTCCACGCGATTCACAGCAACAATACAAACTATATAAAATAGAAAAACGATAAAGGCAGATCAAGCACTGATAAGAAAAGCAGCAACAGGCTTCATCCATCATAAAAAATAAAAAAAAAAAGATAAAAAAACGGTACCTCCAATAATAACAAAAAGTGAGAAGAAGAAACGAACAATTATCACCAATCTTAAATTAATCTTGGAAGATTTGGATTCACTCATGCATAATCCAGCTGCTGCAACCTTCGGTGTTTCCGATTAGGGCTTCTCCAATTCACGCAAACCCTCAAAACCCTAATCCCGAAGGGTTGTAAATATAACTGAGAGTTGGATAAATTAATAAGGGAATGCGAATTTAGGTACCTCAAATTCAAATCAAGCAAGTTCTGGGAATCTGGTGAGGCCGCGATTGAATGGCCAGTAACCAACCGAGCGAAGAACGCCATTTTAAGGAAAATGGAAACCGAATGGATTGGTGAGAAAGAGATATCGAGAAGAGGAACGGTTTATCGCGTCAAAAATAGCCGTCACCTCTCGGGGGAGACGGCAGGGAAGCAACAAACGGTTCTGTTGGGGGAGGGAAGAAGATTGAGAAGCTGTTGAAGCTTTCCGTTTCTCAAGTCACTTCAAATTTATAATTTTAGTAAGAGAAATATCATCATCCATTTAAATTTAGAGCATTACATGCATACCAATAAATTATTATTTATTTATGTATCTTATAATCAAATGCTTAACTCTGTATCTAAAATATTAATATTACTGACATTTTGAATGTGAAAAGTGTAATTTTATTCTTAGATTTATGACATCAAGTGCTATATATTTAAATATGAAAGCTTAGGTTTTAGATATGTAAATAAATAAGAATCTAAGAAATAGATGAAAAACCAAGAGCTTGTGACTCAAAAATAACTTACCGTGATGAATGAAACAATCACAAAGATGATTCAGAGAATTTTAGTCAAGGCTTTTGGAGTTGTCTCATTTGAAGGCAACCAGCCCCACGCTTTAGAGAGCAAACTCTTTAGATGAGACTTACGACCACAACGGTGGTGAGAAGTCCACTCGCTCATCCAAGTGTGTTGACAGAAGGATACTCGTGGCTGGCAAATGCATAATGCACGGAGATTGCGGGGTCCAAGCATTTGATGAAGTTCAAGATATCACACCTAGAGTCATACAAATGAAAAAACACTCGGGTCGACTGTAACCTACTTCAAGTTGGGCACCTCATTAGTTTATATAGATTATTGGTACTTTAAAATGGTGCTTGTTTTATAATACCTACAATGAATCACCGTTTGGTGATTCATGTGTCCCCCTTTAGAAGTCGCCACTTCTTTTGTTGAGTCCAAAAAGACGTTGGTTACTCAATTTATTTTACAACAATAGAAACTTCAAAATATTGTTTGAAATGTTACATAGAAATAATTTTGTGAATTATGAATGTTATTCTCTATATAATAATTGACCCTACATATTTTTTTGTTAGTTATACAAACTGATATTTACAAATTTTGTATTGTATTTGATTCTATTTATATATGTTAAAATTAATGATATTTCTATAATTCTATATTAAAAATATATGAGCAAATTTGAGAAAACAGGGAAGAATGTAGATGGTTTGGTTGCAGAACTTTTTTGTGTGTTCAAGTAGAGTTTTAAATCCTTTTGCACTTACATAATTCTCCAAATATGCAATGTATATGCCTTAATAGATGTGAAAAAGTTGAGATATAAGTGAAAATAGATATATGAGCAGTAAAAAGAAAATATGAAAAAGTAAATGTAAAAGTGACAAATAAAAAATTATTAAATATGCCTAATAAAATAATAAATTATTATTTCATATTATGTTATTTTATTGTTTACTTTATGTTAAACTAACTGCTTACATTGTTATTTGATAGAAGCCTACATTTGACATTAGTTTTTAGAATGGTAATATAATTGATAGTTATAGCTTGTGATATATTGAGATGTTCTGTTAGTTTATTTAGCAAGTATCTTTTTGTTATTAACATTATAATAGATTTTAAGTAGTCTATTTAGCTTTGACTACTCATTCTTATTTTATTCACATATATTACTTCGTGGATAGATACAACTCAGGTTAACTAGAGTCTATTGACTACCGTTGAAAGCTTAAATTTAGAAATGTCACTAATTTAGATCTATTGTTTTGACCATCATGGTGATATGTGTTTTTTTGTTGATTGAATGATTTTATTATGATCATTGTATATAATTATTTTTGTTGTATGGTTTACGATATGATCTGAATGGATATTGAATACTTATATTTTATGATATTTTAATAATATTAGCGACTCTTTTTTTATGAAAACTATAAGAAAATAAATTTTAAATAAATTTTGGAAATATGACCTTGGAACAACATGGCCCACCTTGATGTAATGGTTTGTGTCAAATAATGACAGTTACTTTATTGGTAACAAAGCAAAGTATTTTAAGGAATTAATTCATAACTAGAGTCATAAATATAATTATTAGATGAGTGGTAGACTCTCAAGTAGTTTAAGATTATTTTATGTACATTAATGGTAGCATGTGCATGTAATTGCACTTATTGAGAAATCATAAATATTTAAGTCCATAATTTGATAAATGGATAAAGCTCCAGTAATGTTGGTGTAGTATAAAGCATAATAGGAGCTAAACTGCCAATTTCTATAACTCAATTTAGTAGGCTAATTGATGAGTGATGCTTAGAGCAGAATGTCCACTTAAAGAGTACAAGTGGGAGCTAAAAACATGTAATTATTATTTAGATTCAAGCTGCCTTATTTTAAAGAGTAATTAAACCTTAAGTAGCTGAAGATTGGTGACTGAGATTAGAGAAGTATTGATAGCATATAGTGTCCATAGAAAGTTGCTTTAGTAGTGTTTCTACTTCATGATGATGTTAAGCACTAGTGGCTAGGCTGGTATAAGGAGAAGTTAAACTAAAAGTTAAATCCATAAATAATAAATTACTGATACTTTTATAAATTAGTTTGTACCTCTGTCGAGTAGGCAATGGATGCTGGAGGCTTTCTTAAGATTGGTTTAGAGGAACATCACAACTAAGGAGTATGAGGGTAAGTTTATTGTACTATCATGTTATGCTTCACAATTAGTCAATACTTTAGAAGAAAAGTGTTAAAAATTTTGTGGGGACTTAGAGATAGTTTTAGGAACCCACTTGTTCTATTCAAAATCAAAGATTACATTGAGTTAATGGAAAATGTAAGATTAATAGAGAATGATTAATGTCTACTCAACAATAGTTGGGCATGAGCTAAGAATGACTTAAAGATGAGTCTCCTATAAGTGGTGTTAGTGAAAATATGAGCTATTTTGGGTGGTATGATTATGAATGAGATTTTATAACTTTTTAGATTAGAGGTTCATTTATTCTTATGAGTAGAGCTTCAGTTTGTACTCATATGAAAGGAGTCATCATGATAGATGTTATTTATTTCGTGGATGAATGTTCAACTATGGTAAGTCTAGTCATAGGATAGCATATATTTCACAAAGAGCATTTAAGCGTAAACTAGATATTTGAGTAGATCGGTGGTACGATACATAGCATAGAAAGTTATGCTAATATTTTTCTAGTGAGGGATCTTCTAATAGAAGTGGGATTTGCTAGAAGGTAGGTAGGAGAGAGAGTTAATGAGAGTCCATTACTCTAGTTATTACTATTAAAACTCAACCTAGAGTTTATAATTTGACATAATATAAGGCTAATTATGTACTTATTGTCCTAGAAAATATAACTGATGTGTAGGAAATATGTGATATTATCTCTTATTTTCTTATATTTTTTATCATTTTTTTGCTTTTATTAGTTATTTTTATACGTGTTTTTCACTTTATATCCAATTATGTGTCAGACGTCCAAACACCCAAAGTGGAAACCGAGAGCTCATAAACTCTGCGCTCAACCTAGGCAAGGTAGTGATTGATTTTTAGATGAAAGCATAACCAAATGGTTGGAAGCCCGATGTCATAACTTGACACCTATTATGTCTTGAAGCATGCTCCATTTCCTTTGCATTTAACACTTGTTTTTGGTGAAATTACACTTTAAAGAAAGATTTTTTTTTTGTATTTTTATTGCAGCTATAACAGGTAGGATGATTGGAGTGAAAACGGAGTAAAACAAAAGTGAAATGGAGCAAGCCTAGGCGACAGCTTTGGGCATCAAGGCGCACTTCCTTGGAGCCATGGCGCAAGTCCAGTGGTGCCTAGGCGCCAGTCATTATTAATGCAAACAAAGAGAGTGGTGTCTCGGCGCCAGTCTAGTAGCGCCTATTCACCAGAACTATTTGAGACAGTTTCTGTAGTTGACTATGAATTAATTTGGGGGTTAAGAAGTTGGGAAAGCAGTTCAAATGGAGAGAAGTAACATTGTGGAAGACTTAGAGAAAGTCTAAGGGAGCATAAAAAGAGTGGTTAGATCTAGGGTTCACATCTTTCTACATTTTCTTAGAGAGATTTGAGAGAATTTTGTAAAGGAATATTATTATAAGTGTAAGTAACATTTGGAGATCACTTGGGGGGAGTTTTCACTTTTTTTCTTAGGGAAAAAGTTAAGTGTTTCATTTTACATTGTCTTGTATTAGTTGTAAACTCATTTTCTAAGAATTTGTGTTATTATAAGATGATGAATTGTAGTATTTTCTTCATTCATTGTGAGTAGATCCTTTATGCCATTCTCTTGTGATAAATTAGTAGTATGTGCAGGATATTTGGTTATATTTAGAATAGGTTTTAATCATTAAAGTGATAGTTTTACTTTGTTCTAAATTTACTTATCATTCTGGCCACGTGATATTATAAAATATGGTGTGAATCCATAATGACTTGAGAGAGATATGACTTTAAGAACTAGGAGAAACCACATTGCGCTATTGGGTGAAGGAAAAGTAGTCCATAGGGCAATGCAAATAGATAGGGAAATAGGCCTTGTTGGGTTCAAATTAGGGTTTCGAGGGTGACAGGCGGAAACTTTAACCAAGTTTGAACGAAATTTCCTTTTGCACTTGAAAGAGGGCAAGGAAAAGGTTTGCTTCTATTTGCCACTTACTACAATTTCCATTCTAAATTTTCCATTGTTCTACACATTACTTATGTAATTGCAAGGGAAGGGTAGGTTTTATATCGTAATCTTTCTCATTTTAGTTAGTTTTACTAGAAATAAATTAGGAGTAATTCTATAGAATAAGTGATAGTTTAGTAGGATTAACAAACATAACTTAGATTAACTATACTTCTAGGTTAAGACTCATTATAGTAGGCTAGAACTTTTCTTACGTGTAAATCACAGCCTTCCTTGTGAGATCAATAATGTGGACTCAATAATCCAATATTACTTCAATGAGATATATACTTGTATGAAAATTCTAATGTATAGTGATCCACTTGAAAATTACATATTTTTAGTGTACATTTCATGATCATTTTATGTACATTTTTAATGATATTACACTTTAAAGGAATGTATTTTGCATGTTTTTGTCTTCGGGTATAAAAAAAGGACTTTTAACGACAATGGAGCAAAAATGGTGTCATTTGGAGTCAAATCAAGCAAGGAAAAAAATTCTAACCTGACACATTTTGATATGTCTTTCTATGTTTAATCTCCTTTACATTTATCACATATTTTTGAATGAAATTACACTTTAAAAAAATGTTACATTCACTTCTATTTTGTAGGTATATCAATTTGGAGCGCAACAGAGCTAAAATGGGGTGAAACGAAGCCGAAACGGAGCGAAACGGGGCGAAACGGGGGAGCTGCCTGAAGGGTGGCGCCTAGGTGCCAGTGACAATGAGAAAACGATGCCTAGGATCCATAAATAGTTGGACACAATTTGGGTTGACTTTTGGTGGTTCCGAGATGTTCTGGAAGGTTCAAGATGGCTATGCACGCCCCTTGGAGTGGTTAAATGAATCTAGACACTTGGAGTGGCTTTTGAATGAAGAGATGTGTCTCTTGGAGTGAAAGAATGTGTCTTTTGGATGAAGAGATGTGCCTCTTGGAGAAATAAGGGGTTTTTGCATCTCTTTAAATAAAAAGTCTTGGCGTCACTCATGACAAATAATTAGAGGAGTCCAGAGAAGTAATTAGGAAGGATTTTAGAGAGATTTTGGTGTGAGTTTATGGAGATGTGGATTTCTTCCTTTTTTTGAGAAATTGGTAAGGGATTTTGAGAGATATGAGTAAGGAAGTATGAGTGGCGCATGGATCGACATGAGACTTTGTTGGATCGACATGAGACTGTGTTCTTCATTATCTTGTAATTGTTGTAAACATTTTCTAGTGGATTCTTTTTTATTTAAATGTAGTTTTCTGTGGTATTTTATCCATACTTTGTAAGTAGTTTTCTTTACTCTTTTCTTTTAATATGAAGTAGTGGCATGTGTAGGAAAAATTGATTTATTATAGAATTATTTTTATTTTAATGTGATGGGTAATATCTCCTTCACTTCATTGTCATAACTTAAGTATAAATATAGTATGTTAAAATATATTTTAAGTGAAACTAAGACTCAGGAGAGCGGTGATCTTGCGACCAGAGTGCACTCACATTATCCAGTTGGCTATTACAAAATAGTATGGGCGGCAATGCAACTTTTAAGGAAAAATAATTCATGATTTGTTTCCATTATAAGCTTCTAGGTGACAGTAGTTGTATAAAACTAATAGAATACTAAGCATACTTATATACTAGAAAGAGAGTAGATATACATATATTCCTTGTTGACACTTAATATTACATAATTCTACCAATTCTTTTATTGTTTATGTCATTATCTTCATTTTACTTTTCTTTTGCAATGAATTGGATGCATGTTTAGGAAGTTCGATTTGCTTAGAAATTCTTTTATTTCATAAATGTGATGGTATTTTCACTGACTCTTAATTTACTTTGCAAACTGATGAGTTGCATTGTTAAAATTTGTTGATAAACTTATACCCAAGAGGGCTAAGATTTCTCCAACTAGTGAGTACCACATTTCACCTTGGAAAGAGCAGTCGCAATCGTCCAAAGGGGGTGTAAAGAAATAGGGAGACAAGATTTGATCTACATAGAATTGATGTTTCTGGTGTGAAAGGCTAGAATATTTTATCAATTTAGTCTAGAGAATGGGACTAAGGGTCACTAGTAGGTCTTATTGAGAGGGCACAGTGGGTAATCTAGGAGTTAGAGACTAGAACTTACCCAACACTATTATACATGCCGACACCAACTTTAGATTAAATAATGTTCTTTACACAATCGAAAGAAGTAAATAATAGGTATGCTCCTATCTATCACTGTAACATTATATTTTAAGCATTTCATTCATATATATTTGTTGACCTCACTTTTGGTTGAGGTCTAGAAACTTTCTTTAGTAGCCTAAGTCTAGCCATAGGACTTTCCTATTGACTAGTCTTAGAAAATTAGAAAAG
>JXCR01050260.1:2081-26883 GCA_002079205.1 Phalaenopsis hybrid cultivar | reverse complement strand
ACTAGGGTTGGATTCAGGGGTTATATATATATATATATATATATTAATATTAGGGATGTCAAACTGACTCATCGTTTGTGAATAACCCGTGTTCGGCTCGTTCGTTAAAAACGAACACGATTAGTGTCTTCAGGAACAATTTCGAACACGAGCTTATTTCAAACAAACTAAATTTCAAACGAACTGAACATGAATACAAGCTCTGTTCGTTCTTGTTCGGTTCGTTTACACCTCTAGTGGTGATTCCCTCCTCATGTTGCTGTCATTAGGTTTGCTGGGATCGTGCTCAGGCGTATGAGGTGCACTAATAGTGTGTTCCTGCTTTTGACTATTGGTTCTCAACTGTTGGTGTATATAAACTCATGTGCTTATTTTATTGAAATAGAAAAGATACATAAATGTTGTATGAGAGGGCCCAATAGAGACAACTTAACCATAGGGGTGTAAACGAGCAAAACACGAGCGAGCCCAGGCTTAGCTCGTGTTTGTCTCGTTTGCTTAGTGAGCCGAACACGAGACGTTCACGAATAAAGAGTTATTTTGACAACCCTAATCACGTAGCCATAAGATGCTAATGATTGGGAAAAGATTTAAAACATCATTTGATTCGAATTTAATAATTTTTATTTTATTTTCTTCATTAATACTTATAATTGATTATAAATCTTTGTAGCTTTGTAGTCAATTAAATTTTTAAAAAATACTACTCATCAAAGATATATATGTATATATAATTAATTAGTAGTATTTCAAGCAAAAACGAGCCGAACATGAACGAACAAATATTTATTTGTGTTGTTCGTGTTTGGCTTGTTAACTTAGCGAACGAGCCATTTTGACAACCCTACCTACCCATACGATACCAAGTACAATAATACCCCAACAAAAAAAGATACAGATAGACTAAAAAAAAATTAGAACATGCAGAAAACGAACAGTTAGGGACGAGCCAGTTTAGTCTTGTCACTTTCTCTAGTTTTAGGAGCGGAGCCAGATAACAAACTTTGAAGTGTCGTGTCATTGTCAGGAGTAACCAAAGTATTATCCATTAAGTTTTCAAGTTGGAGTGTGTCCCCAACCTTCTTCTTCCGCCGAGTAGTGTAAACCTGTCATTATTCATCTGAAGATTGGCTCATGCGATCTTTGGTCTGATTAGATATTAGAACTGTAGTAGAAGGAAATGCAATCATTGCCACAACAATAGGTTTCAGTGTATGTGAAGTGTGAATTGTCACCTCTGAACTTGATACTTCATGAATAGTAGCTGCGGGACTATGCTGATTTTCGGTCTGAACATAACTCTTTCCATTACTATATATATATAATTAAACATGTTTAACTCGCCTTAAACATCGACAATCTGCTCTACCCGCACACGAGCTCTCACTGGATTTGGCTCAACTTCTCTTCTTCCCTCATGCAAGCACCACAGATCTCGTTCTCCTCCCTCATTTTTTTTGGTTGTGACACACCTAAACATAGCGCGCCCGTGTTTCTTCCTTCATCCTCCTTCCTCTGTAATCAGGGCTCAACTTCCCTTCCTTTGGTTGCGGCTCATCAAACACCATACGTCGCAACAACATTTCCTCCTCCTTTGACTAGGTTTTGGCATCAAAACAGGTAAGTGATACACTACTCATTTTTCCTATTCTTCTTATTCTTCTTCTTCTCTATGGTTACTCCTAAAACTTCTCTCATAGATAAGCCAAAATTTCTGGCTTGAAACATTCCCTTCTCTCTTCTTCGATTGTTTTTCTCACTTTTTCTACTCTTTCTTTCGCTCACTCGTTTTGTTTGATTTTGTTAGTTCGAAAGGGATACAATTTTAATGTTGATACACTATCAACGAATTTCGAAGATTCAACACGATTCTTGAGAAATGACACGAATCTCGAGTTAATCTTTTGAGCAAGAAATATTCTAATTTTGATTGAAAGTATTCCAGAGTTTCAATTTTAGCAAACTTACAGGCAAACGGACCGGGTCGGCAAGACAAACCCAATGGTACCAAAATCAGTTCAGTTTGTGCCAAATCAAGTTCAGATCAAGCCATTAAACCACTTTTGAAAGTTTTTTGAGCATATTTGGAAGATCAAATGAATGTCAAATCTGAAGAACTTATAGTCGAAGCGAGTATCTCGATAAGACGAATCTAAAGAGCTCAAGGTTGCTCAATTCCGACATCATTAAGACACTCAAATGTTCATTAAATGTCATCTGATCGAGGGAAACCTTCTGAACCATCCGATCAAAGTGATTCATATTCATGCATTAATTGTACCCAAAATTCTATAAATATAGCCTCGACTATCTCATGAGGGAGGAAAAAGAGAACTTAAAGCCTGATGGGAGTCCGAGGCTTGAGAAATAACTTGAAGATTTGAGAATGAGCTCAAGTCCAACACTATTCCTGCCACCGTCAATTGCCGCCGATTGCTTTTGACCACTGAGAACCGCCTTTGACCACCGCTGTCGTCGACTACTGCCGATTACTGTTGACCACCTCTGACTAGCCGACTACCGACTACTGCCTACCACCGCCGATTGTCGTCTACCACCGCCATCCGCCGCTGACTGCAGTTGACTACCGCCAACCGCCGTCTAATGTCATTGATTACTGCCGACAGCCGTCGAACACCGCCAAACAACACCTGCCGGCCGCCGCTGATCGTTATCAGTCGCCACCAGTTCACACAACAAACACATCTGTACATCGATAATGTAACTTGGGAAGCCTAGTAACTCTTTCCTGCAAGTGGGATTAGTTGTTATAACTGTAATTATATTTTTATAGTGGAACTCTTCAACTGGGTCAGACCCCATGGCTTTTCTCTTTACGGGTTTTCCACGTAAAACTTTTGGTGTTATACTAATTTTCTTCTCTCTTCTGAGTGTGTGTTGAATCTTTGTACCATGCTAAGACGATAATCTGCTACTCTACTGTCTCGAATTTTCTAGCACGCATCAGTTTGACGTTGTATGTGGGAAACTTCGATCCCACCACTGAAATGCATTTGCAAAGAGAGGGGTAGCTTGTATTTTTGCTCAATTGNCAACCGCCATCTAATGCCATTGACTATTGCCGACCGTCGTCGAACACCGCCAAACAACACTTGCCGACCGCCGCTGATCGTTATCAGTCGCCACCAGTTCCCACAACAAACACATCTGTACATCGATGATGTAACTTGGGAAGCCTAGTAACTCTTTCCCGCAAGTGGGATTAGTTGTTATAACTGTAATTATATTTTTATAGCGGAACTCTTCAACTGGGTCAGACCCGGTGGCTTTTCTCTTTACGGGTTTTTGGTGTTATACCAATTTTCTTCTCTCTTCTGAGTGTGTGTTGAATCTTTGTACCACGCTAAGACGATAATCTGCTATTCTACTGTCTCGAATTTTCTAGCACGCATCAGTTTGACGTTGAATGTGGGAAACTTCGATCCGACCACTGAAGTGCATTTGCAAAGAGAGGGGTAGCTTGTATTATTGCTCAATTGCATACAATTAGATGACCAAAATTAGAAAAGACAATTCTGCATTATACACATACCTTCTTATTTCATATAAAATTAGAAAAAAAATTTAATATGAACTTTGTTGTAGGATTACATTGCACTTTGCACTTTGCTAATGTTTTTGACTCCATTTTGTTTATTGTTGATTATTTTTCAAAGACAACACACGGTATCGCATGCTATAAGATAATGGTAAATCATGTAAATGAGGGATTCATGTTGGGTTGGGATTCTAATTTTTAAGGGATTTATGACAGATAAATTTTTTTAATAATAAATAAATTTGTAAGGGATAACTCTGAAGAAAATTTGAATTACTTCTTGATTTTATTATAAAATTTGCAGGAATTCTTGTGGAAATTTTACATCAGTAGAAACTAGCAAAAAGACGCTGGAAATCGCCAGAAATTGGTAGATCTTTTTTTTCTTGTAAATCCTTCAATGTTTACCATTTTAGTATAGTGTTAGCTTAGGTCCTTGGTGATCGATCATAGTTTTGGGACCTTATTCTAAATATTAATATTTTCTTTCGTCAGTTCTATTAATAGGTAGATTGTTATGAGTCTCTTTCATTTTTTTTCATTTGTTATCAGTCGATCTACTTAATTTGCTCGACTCATATAATACATTTGAATTTTCATTTGCTCCAAGCATGCATGATCTACATCGTAAATTCCACAAAAGCTTATATGAAACTATGATAAGTATAAAATTAGGTGACCTTGAATAAAATAAGGGAGACTTGTTCCTTTTTAAGTTTGCCATAACAGGTTTCTAAGTGGAACTCTTGAGAAGTTATTTGTTAAGAAATCTAAATCAGTATAGATTCTTAAGAAAAACTAGTAATAATGCTTAACATTGTACGATAGGTAAGTTCTGGTTGTTTTTACTCTTTTTGTAAGTAGTAACAAATTTTTTCTCGACTCCTTTGCGATCTTGTTGTTTGGCTCCCTCCTTTTAGATCAGATTTTCGAAGACTAGCTCATCACCACATCAAATAAAGGCATTCATGTATCTTTGGTGTATTATAAAAGCCTTTCTCTACCTGAGAACTCCTAGTTGATTTCTAACTAATTGCAATAATTGAGACCATAACCAAAGGTGAATCCTTCAAAGCCTTATCTTGATGTGGGTCACCTCGATCATTATCATCTTTCTAAAATCTATATTCCAACACCTATGACTGCTTGATTGCCTTTTTTATTTTCTTATGAAATATTCTCTTATGGACCCATATATTGTTGGGTCTCCTTAGTTGATTGTATTTTGGTCCCATACTGTCATTTTGTTGCTTGTATACACCATGTGGTGTACTACGACATGCGAATATTGATAAGGGACATTAGCATTAAACTAGATGAGACCAGAGTTAACCGACAACAATTCGAAAAATAATTATTATTATAGAAATCAAATAGGAAATCACAATGAACCCACAGAGAAATTTGAAATTGCAAAAATACGACACCAACTCAAACTAGGGTTGGATTCAGGGGTGAAGATAGGCGGCTATGTAGGCAGGAAGGGGGTGACAAGTGGCTGGAGCGGTTTTGGTGGGTGTTGGCGGGATGTGGTGGCAGCAGGGGTTGTAGGGGCAGCTGTGAGGATGCTGGAAAGGTGGTGGCAGTAGGGTGGAATTAGTGGCTTGAGGGATTTGGATGGGTGGTGGTGGCTGCAGGCTGAGTGCAGCAAGGCGGGAATGGTGGTCGACGGCTGGATCTACTGGAGGACAACACGGAGCGGCTGTCCTAGGTGGCTGGCGGCTGGATCTACCGAAGGACAACAGGGTGGTAGGCGCCTGGTTCTACAGGAGGATAGCAAGGAGCGACTGCCCAGATGGATGCAGCAATGGAGTATGATGGTAACATCGAAGGGGATGATGTTGGATAAGGTAGATGAGGATAATCATCAACTTGGGAGCCTTGAATGGAAAAACAGAGATGTCGACGGCTATGGCTGTCCCAAATAAACTCAAGCAAATCTCTGACCTAAAACGAGACAAAAGCAACATAAATAGTTCTAGGGTAAAACAGTATTGGACCCCCATCCAAATAGTTCTAGGGAATTCTCTGCCAGGATAGACCGGCCGGTCTCTCCTATGCTTGGTCCGAACCGGTCTAAGCGCGGTGCCGCGCCAAGGGAGCTCCGCTGGACTCCTTGCTTTCCTAACGTAGTCACTCCTACCATTCCCTTAGAAGAAGCCAATTAGCTCGTTATATCTCCTGTCCCCCCTCTTGACCACCATCAAATCTATTTAGTTGCAAATTTTTGACATGCAACATCATCCTTTGGATTTCATGGTACTTTCTTTCTATCCTCTGTCTTGCTTTAATTCCATGTCAAAATCTTACTTTGAAAATGAATTATAACAAGTCCTGCCCTGAAACCTTCTTGAATGATCTTGGACACCCTCAAATCATCTTTAAAACAAACAAAACGTTGATTCTTTCACCTTCTTTAACTATTACTGATTCTTTCCCCTCCATTCCCCTTTTTGTTGACTCAGTTAGTGGTCATTTGTGTGTATATATTTCCTTCTATTCTTTGCAATGATGCTTGATGGCAGAATGATAATCGTCTCTTTAATATTTTGTTATTTTTTGTGTGTTCAACCCTTAGGTGAATGATTATTATGTGCATGAGTTTTTGAAATGGAGAAGGATTTCTAAGGAGTAGGATCATCGTAATGAGCAGCTTCCTTTGGATCTATGACTCTTCTACTAAAGATGTTCTGATCATCCTCTAAGCTTATCATTTTCCTTCTTCCTTTCTTAAGACATGGCATCTTGATTGGAACTTCCCCCATGGTTATTTCATTATGATTTTGATGGTACTAGTAACTCTATTGTAGTTATATACCTTAGCTGGATTGTGGAGTTTGTTGAATCATTAGTAAGCCTATGGTAGTTACTTATTTACCATAAGTGGATTATGGATTGTTGAATTGTTGGTGTTATTGCCCATACTTTAGCATTTATATTTAGGTTGTATTTGTTCTGCATTAATTAATATTTGTAAACTCTTGTGACATCAATGTTAGCTGTGGCAATTCTGAGATAGTAGACTGTTATAATGTAAAACAAGGTTGAATAGAGTGTGAGAAGATCGTTGACAAGACTGGGTGTAACATCTATCAATGGCAGGTTTATTAGAAATTAATTTATTTGATTTGAGTGGTAAAATGTGGAGTAGAATATGTAATAGCAACTTTCAGAATTAATGTGAAACATAACAATAAAACTACAAAGATTGATGTTAACTTTTTTACAAGTCATTAACAAATATTTAAAAATGATGAAGAAAATAAAGCTCGTGTAGATTACACACATAAGCTGATAGTTTTTTCTTTTTATGATTATGATATGAAAACTTTTAGCATGTGCGAATTTCTGCCTGCAGTGACATCTATCTTCATCGTGACAAAAGTTTGATGCCCCAGAACCCATTGGCATGGAGTTCTTGGAATCTTCTTGGGACTACAGAAGAAGGTGTTTGCCTGACATATTGGTTGAATGTGATTCAGGTTTGTGGTGCAATTTCTAGTCTATCTCTTAATTGACTTATATATGGTAGGAATCTATTGGAGAAAATGGACAATGGAAAAGGTTTGCATGCAATTTAAGCTTTGTTATCCAGAATATTACGTTTAATTGTTCCTCTTTCAAATGATTTTTCAGAACCTGGGATCCACTTCCCTTCCATTTCTTGTGACTCTCAACCCATCTTTTACTCCAAAGCATAAGATACTTAAGTGGACTACAAGTCATCCCGTACCCTCAGTTGCAGCCTCAAAAGCCACTCTTGAGCTTCACAAGATCCAGGGTAAAAGGAGGATCTGGTTCTGTGGGGCATATCAAGGTACATTATTTTCTCTTATGGGGTATCCAAGCAGGATTAAAAATTTCTTTTGTTAGCATGTTGCATTTCAAATATGTATTCTTGAACCGCTTTTCATTGCAGCTTAAGATGTTTTTATTTGATATAATTTTGTGCACGTAAGAAGGCTATGTGCTTACGGAACATAACCATGCTAATTCATTTTAAAATGCTTGGTGAAACAATCAAATAAGCTTGGGAATGCTTTGGATGCGTAGCTATTGTCAAAATATGCTGCAGCTTCTCAAGCTTCTGTTCCGCCTGACTTTTTTAGGAACACTGACAGTAGCCTGCTTGCTTCTTCTGTTATGATACATTGTAATGTTGCCGAGTAATGCTGTCATTATTCTCTCAATATATTTTATTTTCACATGCTTTTATTTCACAAACTTTCTAGTGCCATTTCTGTTTGGTTACATTTTAATGATGAAAACTAATGAAATGTTTGAGGCTGACGAGAATGAGAACATGCAGATGAATATGTGGGAAAATTAGAAATGGTGATGGATATATTGGAAAATTAGGAATGATGGATTTAGAAATTATTGTTCAAGGCATATTGGAGTTGCATCTACTGAAGATAAATAAAGATGGCGAGTTGCAACTGGACAGTAGAGACGTGGGTTGGGGTTTGAACGTTCTTGGGAGAAGAAATGGAAAGCTGAAAGAGATAGGAAGCGAGAAGTCGAGTGAACTGAAAAGGAGAGGAAACAAACAGTTAGAAGCTGAAGAGAGGAAGAGGGAACGAAAAAATCGATCAAATTGAAGATGAGGCAAAGAATTGGGGAATCCGAAGGTTACTTCGACCTATAGAAAGGAGGTGAGGGATGCAGTGGGAGACCANAAACAGTTAGAAGCTGAAGAGAGGAAGAGGGAACGAAAAATCGATCAAATTGAAGATGAGGCAAAGAATTGGGGAATCCGAAGGTTACTTTGACCTATAGAAGGGACGTGAGGGATGCGGTGGGAGACCAACTTACTTGGGAGCTGAGCAACTAGCGAAGGAGAGGAGAACGACCCGGGAGAAGCCCTAGTCGACGACGACGCCTGAGGAAGTATTGGCGTCAGGGTCCAGCTGTGGAGGGACGACGATCGGTACCTTGACGTGATCAAATAGATTGAAGAGGAGGAAGTCGCAGAGGAGATGACGTGCGATCCTGTGCGATCGAGCCGAAGAAGAAAGAGAAGGGACGGAGCGTGCGGGAGCCTAGGTCGAGCTGAGTCTTTGGAAGGAAAAAATATTACATCAGTACTACGCACGTAGAGTAACGTGCGTAGCCAATAAAATCACGCCACGACACCCTGCGCGACAGAGAAAAAAACAGCGCAGTAACACGGAGAATATTCCCCCCCGTATTATTCATGTGTTATTGTGTCCTAGGAATATTTCTGGTATTATAATAACATCAATAACACATCAATAACACATGAATAACACACAATAACACATGGATAACTCGGGGAAGAATATTCCCCGTGTTACTGCGCCATTTTTTCTGTCGAGAATATTCCCCGTGTTATTCAAGTGTTATTGTACCCTGAGAATATTCTTGGTGTTATAATAACACAATAACACATCAATAATACATGAATAACACGCAATAACACATGAATAATACTCAATAACACATGAATAACACGGGGGGAATATTCCCCGTGTTACTGTGCCGTTTCTTTTTTCCTGTCGCGCGTGGCGTGATTTTATTGGCTACGCACGGTATTTCTATGTGCGTAATACTAATGTAATATTTTTTCCTTTGGTAGATGTATGACACTTTTTTTATTAAGTAATACAATAATAATAATAATAGTAATAATAATAATAATATAATATATTATTTGAGTAAAAAAATAAGCATAATAAAATAATGAAAATTTGATAAATAAATAAAAATAAAAAATTAGTAGTCCACTTAATATAATAAATAAATTAAATTTATATCGTGTTAGGATTCTAATTTAGAAAAGTCGTCGTTGAGGCAAAATCTTACAGAATTAAGCATAACCGATGTGAGTTCTTTTACTTCTAAATTATGGTACTAATATTTTTCTTCTATATCACTCGCATTAGAATGTTATTAGTAAAAATATCTTGTTACTGTAACTAAAATATGATTTTTCTGGCTTATTATTCAATTTGATCATCAATAAATTGGATGTGAATGATTTGCTTTAGTTATATGTATTTATGATACATGCATGTTATAAAAGAAAGATATTGGATGATATTTAGAATTTAAACAAAATAATTTATATTATGCTTGCATGTGAATGCTTGATAATGATGGAGCACACTTTTGTTGGTATTAGTGGGCGAACTCTAATGTATTCGTGCACGTAAATGAAAAAATGTATTGATATTGAAGTACCTTAAGTGATAAAATTTTTAGATGGTGCTTTCTGTGATGGTTGTATAATAAATGGTATTGATATAGTCCCATTGCATATCATATCAAAGATTTATATTAATTTATAAAGAAACTTAACTGACATGCATATTGTTCTCTTTCCTTGTATTGTTTTAGTTTAGAATTGTGAGTATTCATTAGTTTTGTTTAGCTCACTCTTATTTTAACTATCTTTTAATATGAATAATAGACGGGAAAATATTTATAGATGATGAGGACGACCCGTAACGATATAATTTTAAATTGTACCTCTTTAATTAATTTATAAAAGCTCTTCCATCTGTTTAATTGAATGTTAATATAAAAAAAATTAATTCACACAGTTCGAACGTCTGTATCCGCTTTAGTTAAATCGAAGCCTCGGACTGGGTCATGACAAAAGTTGTATAAGTGTTTGTTTATAAGAAGATTATTATCCATTGAATGTGCCAATAGTATAACTATAAAAAAAATTTAATAATTATAAAAATTAATGATAACCTAAAGTAATAATTATTATTCATTCAGACAATGACATACACTCAAAATTTTAGAAGAAGAAAATCTGATAAAAATGAAGTACAATTTACTAATAATGTGAATGCGAATGCGAATGTCCTCACCCACATATTGGCGACGATGACTCAGTTGATTGAGAAGTCCAAATCGCAACCTATGGGAAATGATACTGTCGCTTTAGATAAATGCTTGACGATATCATAAGAATTGCATCCACCTTTGTTCAAAGGAAATGAAGTCCCGATCGAAGCAGATAATTGACTAATGATGATAGAAAATATACTAGATAACATGACTTGTTTAGACGAAACAAGAGTGCCATTGACGATATTTGTGTTGGATGGACAAGCCGAAAGGTGGTGGCGTGGGCAACGTCATGACAGGTTAAAGGACATACCATTACTATGATAAGTTGGGAAGAGTTAGTGAACTTTTTTAGAGAATGGTTCGTACCAATATTCGCTGACGACAAATGCAGAACAAGTTCATCAAGTTGAGGCAAATAGAGAAGACAACCATTTTGTATGAAGTAGAGTACACTGCATGTCAAGGCATGCGTCACAGTTGATCGCTACTGCAAAAGAAAAATATTAAAGATTTTTTTCGGGATTAAAAGATTCTATCAGATAATCGTTGGTACTTTTAGGAATCGATGTATTAGTGGAACGAGCTAGAAGAGGCTGATCGACTATCAGCTCACTCAAAAGCTTAAGGAGATGCAAAAAAGGAAAACTGCAAAAAACATTTAGATCCAATGAGAAGAAGTCCAAGAATAATTTAGGTGGAGTTAATAGAAATACGACTCATAGTACTGGAGTCACTTGTACCAATGCGAAAGACATCATAAATGTGAATGTTTGGTAGGCTCAAACACATGTTATTGGTGTCGTCAACCTAATTATGTAGCAAGATAATTTCTATCTCTTGGTCAAAAGAGCACTGAAGATCAGAAATCCGGTGGACCTCCTTCACAGATGTATGTAGGCAGGCAGAAAAAAGATAGATTCAATAGCCTCAACTCCTACCTAAGGTTAACCAAGACAACCGGTTTGACCTCGAATATATTCCCTCTCCTAGTGAGCATGAAGAATCTACTTGTGTTGAAGGTGATGAGGTCTGATGAGTTTGTGTTGTTTTTCCTAGCATACTTCCTTGTTTCAGTAACTTCGTATTATTATCCGAAGTATAGTTGAGTCGCCTTTTGTCGAGTTTTATGTTTTGGTGATTACTTTCATCTTAATGAATGGCCCCTAATTACATGGATAGCTAATATTGATTTGCCTAAGGTTTGTTTATAAATTTTGAGGATGAAATTTTAGTTAGTGGGGAAAATTGTAACGTATTTGGGAGTAAAATGGAAAGCCGAAGGAAATAGGAAGTGAGGAGTCAATGTAGGGGGAAGAATAATGCTTAATAGAGGTTTTGTGTTATAATAATTTTGCTTCACGATTTGTCACTCCAAGAATTTGGCCATTGGGGAATTTATGGGCTTTGATAATCATTGTAATTTAATGATATTCTTTTGGATCAAGCCGCCCAGTTAGAGGGCCCTAATAATTACTAGTTTTTTATGATTTCATTTGGTAGCTAAATCACATGTTCAAAGGACACATTTTATGTCCTTATTGACATGAGATCTTTGAGATTGAACATAGATATATGCTTAATACGATATTAACTCTTTGTAAGATAAAGTTAAATCTTAAACTTGTCACCATCAACAAACTATTGTGGAGTATTGATGAATTATTTATTCCACTCTTAGGTTTGTATATTTTGCTTGAATATTTTTAGATTTTATAACTTTGTGTTTTTCGTCTTTTTTTTTTTGGATTTGAATAAAAATAATATGCTCTAGGATTTGTTGCCCATTTCATTATAGAAGATTTCTCCAATTAAAATTTTCTGTCAATGTGGCTATTATTAGGTTATGATGTTTGAATCATTTGCATGTGAAATTAAAACCTTAATTTTGAAAGAAAACTTCTCTGGTTATGTATATGATAAATATGACCATCATAAGGGTCATTTGATTTAATAAATTTGAGTGTTTGGAATCTTATCGACTATGCTACGTGTTTGTAGACTATCAGGAATCAAGTTTTCATATGGTATGCGTCTTTATAAATGTTTGTTGCATTACAAAACTTGTCAACTCTTCTCATGTGTAGATGATTGGGTCTAAAGGTTGAATTTTTAGCTTGTCGTACTAGCACAGTATGGGAGATTATTTTTTTGAATTAAATTTTTTAATAAAAGATTTTGAAGACTATATGTCAATGAGAAATAATATATCTTATGCAAAATTCACGGTTGTGTATTAATTATCAATTTACTTGATTAGGTAGAAAATACGGATCAAGCCGCCCAATTAGAGGGCCCCAATAATTACTAGTTTTTTTATGATTTCATTTGGAAGCTAAATCACATGTTCAAAGGACACATTTCATGTCCTTGTTGACATGAGATCTTTGAGATTGAACATAGATATATGTTTAATACGATATTAACTCTTTGTAAGCTAAAGTTAAATCTTAAACTTGTCACCATCAACAAACTATTGTGGAGTATTGATGAATTATTTATTCCACTCTTAGGGTTGTATATTTTGCTTGAATATTTTTAAATTTTATAACTTTGTGTTTTTCATCTTTTTTTTTTTTTTGGATTCTAGTAAAAAATAATATGCGTTAGGATTTGTTGCCTATTTCATTATAGAAGTTTTCTCCAATTAAAATTTTCTGTCAATGTGGTTGTTATTAGGTTATGATTTTTGAATAATTTGCATGTAAAATTAAGACCTTAATTTTGAAAGAAAACTTCTTTGGTTATTTATATGATTGACCATCGCAAGGGTCATTTGATTTAATAAATTTGAGTGTTTTGAATCTTATCGACTATGCTACATGTTTGTAGACTATCAGGAATCAAGTTTTCATATGGTATGGGTCTATATAAATATTTGTTGCATTACAAAACTTGTCAACTCTACTCATGTGTAGATGTTTGGGTCTAAAGGTTGAATTTTTGCTTGCCGTACTAGCACAATATGGGAGATTACTTTTTTTGAATTAAATTTTTTAATAAAAGATTTTGAAGACTATATGTCAATGAAAAATAATAAATCTTATGCAAAATTCATGGTTGTGTATTAGTCATCAATTTACTTGATTAGGTAGGAAAATAAAGTTTTGAGCATCATCTTTTAATTAATGTCGTGATAATCCCCTAATGAGTATAAATCTTGTCAACTCCATCAAGAGGACCAGATTTTGAAACGATGGGACTTATGACTCTGGTCTATTAGCAGAGTAGCATCCTCACAATCTCGCACAACCCCCCATCTGTTTTTACTTCTAGCTTCCCTCTCATCCAATCTACTCAACTTCATGTTGTTCTTGGATTTTAGAGAAAACATGGGTTGAATAGGAGTTAAAAGATTGTGTTGGATTTATTGTGGTCATTTTTTTATACATGTTTTGACTACTAGCGCTATGGTCCCTCTAACAACCCTAACCAACCACCCCCGCCAACAAACCGAATTTGTCTACGGTCTCTTTCGTTTATCCCTTTCTCTAAATCTCGTCCTCACTTTTTCCATTGAAAGAGTTGTAAAGAAATAAGAGAAAAAGAGAAGATTGAAAAGGAAAACAGGAAAATTGTGTATTTGAATTTCTTCAAATTCATTTTTTATCTTGTTGTCGTTGTCACTGTCTTGTGCATAACTTTTAAAAACTCTCAAAATTTTATTTGCTATTTCGTTGCATGAAAAGTGGAACTAATGCTTGTTTTTCTTATTAGGATGAATGGAACTTGTATATAACAGTCATGATGTAACCGATAGTCTATATGCATTTTTTTTAATATGACAATGAAATCATGTTGCATTGCAAAATTTCTTTTTCGGGTGGCTCCTATACTCTTTTAATGGTGTGATGGGGAGAATATTCATGCATGTTTTTGTTTCCATAATAAGAGAAAAGACCGGACAACAAAGTATCCTAAATATTTAATTGCTCGAGACTTAATTCGTGAGAGTACCCGTCTATGTGCAGTTTCAGCTTAGGTTGTGCCAAGGAAGAAGGATTATTTATTCTATTATGACAGACTTTAAAAGCTCATATATGTTTTGGAATTATCTGAAATGGACAAAAGCATAATTTTTGCAATGGGAATGCCTTAATCATTGCAAGGAGGTGATTTTCTTATGCTGCTGGTAGATTAATTTCAGAAACTTCCAGAGAACTTGAAGAAATCTCTCCTAGCCAGTGAGAATGGTACATGAGCGTCTACAAAAATTACGGGATCACAACTCCTGTGATTCCGACGAGCGGGGGATTTGTTATGCCGAACAGTAGGATTCCACAATCTCGTAATATTAGACAGGCCCATGATCGTGGGTTCGAGGGAAATGGCGTTGATTTTCTATTTAAGCATAGCTTTTATTTTTTTTTTTATTTCTTTCCTTATACGCTATTTCTAATTAGATTTTTCTATAAGGGAAATGATTTATGTGTTGCTATTCTATGATTTGAGGAGACTTTTAATTTGGTTTATGTTATATGGAGATGTTTTCTTTTGGTTTTCCTAATTGGAGTGCTATATCTTTGGATTTCTTTAAGGTGGTGTGTCTATTGCCGTTTGGATCAAAGTGCTGATCTCTCTTGGATGTTTGGAGGCATCCTTTGTCATCCAACTAGTAGTCAAATACTGTTTGCCGCAGGAAAAGTACTTTTATCAGTTTTGATTTGTTGTCCCGCCATTGTCCACTCCGCAATCCCAGCTAACACCCCTTCTCGACATCCATGCCCCACCATTTCATGTCTTTCCTTACTGTTTTTAGTTGGGATAGCTGTTGAACATTGCTGATCCTTCAAATTTTGCCAGTAATTTCATTTCCTTACTATTCCTTTATCTCATCACCCTCAAAACCACTTCCAAACATCTTCTTGGAGCCCCCCTAGATTGGTGTTAGGTGAATTATAAATTGCATTTGGTAAGATACAAAAGTCTCTCTTAGCTAAAATCGATTTAAAATTATCTTTCAAAACGGACCTCCATCTTAGTCTACACGGTCCTCTTGAACGACATAATACACAACTTTTTTTAAAAATCATTTGGTTAAGTTGGGCCAATTGTTTTTGCTAACTAAATAAATTAGGTCCATGAACTTGTGGCGGCATAATTATGAGATCTTAACCATGTTCATTATCATTCTCTCTATGAGCCACTTTAAAAGCTAATGACAACTATTTTCTCAATCCTAAAATCTAAACTATTGCTATTGTAAGTTATGCATTCAACGCTTGCTAGCTAGTCGTAATCAAATTTTGTTTTATGGGAAACTTAAAACTAGATCGCAATTTCATCATAAAATGAGAGAGAAATTATTAAACACTATCTTTTTTGCAATCCAATACGCCTTTTAGAAATTTGATATGGAACTACTCTTATAAAAGTCCTTGGTGTAAAATTTTGAAGCCCACATATGGCACACTCAATACTGCATGAAACCTTTTATTGGATAATGTTGACTTAAAATTTACCAACATAAAAAGCTTTTTTCTCTTGGTCTATGATGCGGGCGTAAGTTTTCCACATGGCAACAGGAAGGAACTGGCTCTAGGTCAATTTGACTAAAATTCCCGAGAGCAAGAAGACTCTTCTTTTCTTGGATTTCCCTCCCAATTGGAGTAGGGCCCACTCTTAATTATCCTCTTCTTATATATTTGTACTTTTGTTGTTCTAGGGTTAGTTTTTCGTGTGTTTTATATTTGGGCAGCCGTCGACGTCTTTTATTCCCTTCTAAGGTTGTATCCTAGTGTTTCAGGTGGTGCTTAGGCTGTAGTGTTTATTTTCCTTATCTCTTTCTGCATCTCTCTTGCTTCGCTGCCACGTCTTCCTCCTCACTGCAACTTTCCCAACAATCGTTCTTTTGTTGTTGTTCATTCAATTACTCGCCGTCCAGTTATTTTCCTTGCTATCGTAGCCCTAGGACAGTCCTCCTTTGGCTTGTCCGCAGACCCATGCCTTCCCTGCTGCTACCACCGTCAATCCTGCTCGACGCCGTCCGAAAACATCCGTTCCTGGCTTTTTTTCGGCTATTCCAGCCATCCAACCATCAGTTTCTCTAATTCAAGCCTACTGCCCTTGCCACAATTCCTCCCCTTTGTTGCTGACGTCCTCCTCACTTGCTACCGCAACCCAAAACGGTCCTTTCCGGCCAGTTTGCTTCTGTGCTCCTTGCTGCTGACACTCAGCCTGTCGTTTTGTTGTTCTAATCACTCACAACCCATTTCAGCCACGTACCTCCGCTCCCTGACCACCTAGCCGATCTCTACCGCCCATGGATCGACACTTAGTGTGAGTTTGTGTTATATTTGTTGTAATTTTTTCTTTCAAGTGTGTTTGATTGTAACTATTATTTGCTTTTAGTAATACTATTTGATTTTTCTATTATGGTTTGGGTTAACTCCAATATTGGTATGAGAACTAGCATAATCCTTATCAACCTTCCATAGATTTTATTCTCTCCTTCCACCTACCTTGATGAACCATGTTACCGCCGAGACATTTTCCTGAATCTAATCAGGAATCCACCATGGATGACATACAACGACTACTCTGTCTAATACTACATTGACTCAATGCGATTGAGGAAAGAATCTAGGCAGGATCATCGTCGAGCGTAACAGTGAAATCCATGAAGGAGAGCAAAAGAAACACTTGAATCCCTTCGATAGGGACGATCCCAGTGGAGTAGAAGACAAATCACAATGCTTTGGGGTACAATACCAGGGAGGCCTAGAGCTGAAGTGCCTTTCTGAAGGTATAGAGATGAGGTGACTGTTCGAGGAGACATAGATGATATGTTTGTTAGAGGGCAGAGATGAGATGCATGTTAGACGACACTGAGTTGAGATGCCTGTTAGATGAGACACCTGTTAGAGGACACAAAGATGAGATGCCTGTTAGAGGATACAGAGATAGTGCTTATTAAAAAATACATATATGTTGTGCTTCTTAGAGGATACAGAGATGGAGTGCCTATTAAAAAATACATATATGTTGTGCTTCTTAGAGGATATATAAATCTTGGAATGAAGGTTGACCTATCAGACTTCGAGGGGATAATAGATCTAGATGATTTTCTCAAGAAGATGCAAACTGTTGAGTGTATCTTTAAATAAAAGGAGGTACTCGATTATAAATAAGTGAAACTCACCGGTATTAAGCTGAAGAAGAATGCTTCTTTGTGATTGGAGAACCTAAAGAGGGAGTGACAAAGAGGAGGACGAGACAAAATCACTTTTTAGGAGAAGATGAGCTAGAGATGCAGTGACAATACCTAACCCCGCCCTACCGCCAGGATATTTTCTTGAAACTCCACTACCTGCAACAAAAGGAGCTCTCACTGGTTTACACGACATACTTTTTGTACCTTAAATTGTAGTGTTAATTTAAGGAGCCAACGAAATACACCACAGCTAGATACTTGGAGGCTTGAAGTCCGCCATCAATAATGTGTACAGATGCAACCCTATTGGACACTAAGGGACATGCAGACTTTAGCACTGAAAGTAGATAGATAACAACATTAGAGCAGATAACTACCATCAATCAACAACCGCCCATAATTGGAGACCTCGGGAGGACCATGCTTCAAGGAGTGGAGCAGATTGGTCAAGAGCAGGATAGAGCCACTCCGAGTGAGAAGAAGCCCGATAAGAGTAGCACCTTCATTATAATCCCAATCAGGAAATTTTCAGTGGTCTNTATATCTTATGCAAAATTCATGGTTGTGTATTAGTCATCAATTTACTTGATTAGGTAGAAAATACGGATCAAGCCGCCCAGTTAGAGGGCCCCAATAATTATTAGTTTTTTTATGATTTCATTTGGAAGCTAAATCACATGTTCAAAGGACACATTTCATGTCCTTGTTGACATGAGATCTTTGAGATTGAACATAGATATATGTTTAATACGATATTAACTCTTTGTAAGCTAAAGTTAAATCTTAAAANCAACAAAAGGAGCTCTCACTGGTGTACACGACATACTTTTTGTACCTTAAATTGTAGTGTTAATTTAAGGAGTAAACGAAATACACCACAGCTAGATACTTGGAGGCTTGAAGCCCGCCATCAATAATGTGTACAGATGCAACCCTATTGGACACTAAGGGACATGCAGACTTTAGCACTGAAAGTAGATAGATAACAACATTAGAGCAGATAACTACCATCAATCAACAACCGCCCATAGTTGGAGACCTCAGGAGGACCATTCTTCAGGGAGTGGAGCAGACTGGTCAAGAGCAGGATAGAGCCACTCCGAGTGAGAAGAAGCCCGATTAGAGTAACACCATCATTATAATCCCAATCAGGAAATCTTCAGTGGTCCTGANACCATGCTTCAGGGAGTGGAGCAGACTGGTCAAGAGCAGGATAGAGCCACTCCGAGTGAGAAGAAGCCCGATAAGAGTAACACCATCATTATAATCCCAATCAGGAAATCTTCAGTGGTCCTGGTTTTGGGCACATGCTTCCATTTGTCCGACAAGCCGATTCATGTCTTTCATCAAGCAGGGTGCAGTGGAGGAACTTGGTGATGTCGAGGCAGCTGAAAAATAGGGTGAGGAGTACCATCTTCTACCGAATGAGAATGAAATGCTTGTGATTTTACGGGTCCTACAAGCTGAGGCTATGAGGGATCAGCAGCGGCTTCGCCACAACATATTCTACACCCGTTGCACTGTGAAAGGAAATGTATGTAGCCTCATCATCAATGGAAGGAGTAGCATGATTGTGGTGCCTACACAGATGTTTGACAAATTGAACTTCACGACTCAGAGACATTCCCAACCTTATTCTTTAACGTGTTTGAAGGAGAACATGGTCAACTTTGGCAAAAGGTGTCTCTTGGAATTTTTGACTGGGAGTGAATTGNCCAACCTTATTCTTTAACGTGTTTGAAGGAGAACATTGTCAACTTTGGCAAAAGGTGTCTCTTGGAATTTTTGATTGGGAGTGAATTACTGGATTAGGTTTGGTGTGATGTGATCCCATGGATGTCTTCCACCTTTTTCTTGGGAGACCGTGGCAGTGTGATCATAGGACTCATCATGTCAGTTCAAAAACACCTACTCCTTTAAAGATGGCAGACGCATCGTCCTTCTACTTTTACAAAGTTTGAGATAACATGTGCCCTTTCCAGTCGAGAAGCGTTGAGAGGATCAATCCTAGTGATGACACAGTGTCACGAGGGAGAAGATCCAGGGGATTTAGACAGTTCTCGCTTTAAATCTGGTTGAACCAACGTTGGGTTGCTTTTGGAGAAGTTAGTGGAATACACTTGACATCGAATCCCTGTTTAGCTCTGCAGTGTACCCCCAAATAGTTGGGCCGATATAGATGTTTACGCACAATTGGGGAAAAATCCTCCGGTGCTTTGCACAATAGCTTAGTTGCCATAGTGATCTATGTGCTTCTCGGATTGTAGTCGAAAACCCTCCATCCCAGGGAGATTACAAAATCTTTATTACTTTCAATGTACGGGCAGAAACTTTGACGAATGAGATCGAAGCTCCCCCAACCCTGGGAGACTGACGTGGACGTTTGTCTCCCGCACGACAGTAAGAGGGAGCAGACTCTGGGAGCCGATTGGACTCTAAATTCCTGAGAGCTAGACGATGTTTTTATCCTTGGATTTGAAGTGGAGACCATTTCTAATTATCCTTTTATTATATATTTGTATTTGCATTTTTTTTTTATTATGGCATTATTTTTTCGTGTGTTTTGTATCATGATAGCCTTCATCATTTTTATATTCTACGAGGGCTGTATCTTAGGGTTTCAGGTGGTGTTTTGGCTATATTTTGATCTCTAAGTGGTGATTATCTTCTCTATTCATTTCAACATCTCTCTCTTTGTTACCACGCCTTCTCCTCGCTGCAACCACATGACTACTGTCCTTTTGTTATTCTTTCTACAGTTCCTCACTGTCCAACAATTCTCCTTTCCTCCACAGCCCTAGGACAGTTCTCTTGAGCAGTCCCTCAGTCCCACACCTTCCTTGCCTCTTCCGTCGTCATTCTCGCTTGTCGCTGCCGCTTGAAAACAGCCGTTTCTGATTGTTTTTTGCTGTTATAGCTTCCCGACCACCTGTTTCTCTCACTCCAGCCTATTGCCCTTGCTACAACTCACCTTCGCTGTCGGCATCCTCCTCCCTTACAACATTCGTTGTTGTCCGACCCCTCTATGCCGCCGCCAGTCTTCCAGCTTATTTGCCATTGTCCATTCTTTCTAGTCGATTCACTGTTGTCCCTCCCCTCTATGTTGTTGCCACCCTTTCAGTTGCTCATTTTGTTGTCCCAACCACTCACAACCCATTTCAACCACTTACCTCCGCTTCTCGACCACCTAGCCGAGTTGCACCACCCATGGATCAAACCCTAGTGCGAGTTTATGTCGTGTTTGTTGTAATTTCCCCTTTCAAATGTGTTTGATTGTGACCACCTATTTGTTTTCAATAATAATTTTTATTTTTTCTATTGTAGTCTGTGTTAATTCCAATATCACCTTTATTGGCAAAGATTCTTTGTTAGGTTGGGCTGATTGCTTATGCTAAGTAACTTAGAGTTTATGATAACCCGAGATGACAAACTTATAAATTCTTGATTATGTTTAACTTCATTCCGCCACCATTTGCTTTAAGCCAACGATAATGTATCTTTCTTTCTT
Source organism: Phalaenopsis hybrid cultivar (assembly GCA_002079205.1). Classification (NCBI taxonomy): domain Eukaryota; kingdom Viridiplantae; phylum Streptophyta; class Magnoliopsida; order Asparagales; family Orchidaceae; genus Phalaenopsis; species Phalaenopsis hybrid cultivar. Next base: position 5,838 of record JXCR01050260.1, on the reverse strand, counting down.
CTAATTTGTATTGTAAATTGTTCTTAGAGAATATTGATTAGCTTTAATTGGAAGTTTCATTTAGCATATAAAAGGATAATTAATTATTGGGATATATGCTTTTGAGATATCTCAAACTAAATCATAAATCCCTGCAATTTGAAAAAAAAATAATCTGGTTATGGTCATGTTTAATATCCACTGTACATTTCTGAAAAGTCAACTCGCAATCACTCTAATATCAATGAGAGTTAGGTGGGTGTTTTTAAAGGCTATACAGTCATGGACAAGTTTTTGATGTAACTCAGGCTATTGGTATAGTGAAATTCTTGGATGAATTTTCATGCATGGAATCTAAATATTTTAATATCTAAATATGATGTGAGGATTAGTAAGAAGGGAGAAAGATGTTAGGAGTTTGCTCTAGAAAGGGAAATGAAAGTGAAAAATGTAGAACAAATTTAAGTAAACATAATGCCAATTTTTAATTAATTTAATTAAAACACATTTTTCAGCAACTTTGGATGTGTGACAAAGATGGCTGCTAGCTTCCCCCTCTGCTTGTACCAACTACTCGCAGGTCCCGCCGTCACCCTTCCTTGGTATGGACCAGCCGCTCAATCCATCTTCTATCCACTTCCAGTCGCTCGCGGCTTCCGCTGACCACTCCAGTGACCACCCTTCTCCTTCCCAAGTTCATTCCAGTTGATCGAGCACCTCTCTGAAGCTTCTCACTCACCTATGACCACATTCCTACCGCAACCAGTAGGCCGCCGATTTATTTCCTTGTGCCCCCACAGTTGCTCTAACCGATTCATCCATCCGCCGAATCTGCTGGTCGTTTATGTTTGTTTTTGTTATATACTTGTATTTTAAATGCCTGCATTCGCTTTGTTATATGTTATTATTTGTACGGTGTTGTTGTCGTAGCATCGTCCTTGTACCGTTTTGAAGTCAACAATAAATATGTGTCATTCGTGTCGTGATTTAGGTTAGCTACTTTATCAAAAGAAGTGTCACCAAATTCTGTATAAAATTTTATGCGAACATGTTAAAAAAGTGCTCTTGTATGATATAGCTTCCATGAAGCTTTTAGCGAATGTTTTTGTGCAAAATAATTCCATTTAACCGTATTTAAATTCATGCATTTAATTTTCTTAATACCCTAAGGGCTTGTTTGATATCATTGTTACACATTAATCATCACTACATATGAAATTTAACATATCATTGTAGCTAAAATATTAGTATTGCATCTGTATTACCTTGCACACCTAAATTGGTCTGTTAGGAGATTTAATACTACCAAACTTTTATGCTAATTAGCCTTGGCTCAAGCAACGTACCCATTAGTTTCCATCTTAGAGGTCTTAGATACCAATCTTAATGGACACGATTATGGTGAATTTCTCCAAATACACATAGATATTTAACATTTGTTATTGGTCTTCTGCTTACCTTGTATTCATAACTGGCATTGTGCCCACCTTTATCATTGTTTTTGTCTTAAACCCATTTAATAAAATATAGGATAAATTTGTTCTCGAGTAATATCGTCCTCTTCTAAAGAATTTAAATTTTGGATGTTCACATATAATTTTAATGCCTTCAAAAGACTTTAATAAGCATATTGTAGTTTCCACAATGCAAAATGGTAAGAAAAGTATGCAGTTCAAATTTATATATCAAGCGCATTAATGACTGAATTATATTTGTAGATCTCTTACAATTTAAACCTTCAAAAGAAATAAAGAAAGAAAGAAAAAAAACCTTTTTCTATTTGTTGGATATTTATCCTGGTATTTTCTTATGTTTGGCAGATAATACATCTTTTCTAATGGAGCATTGTAAACTTTTTTTTTGTGTAATTTTTTACAGGCTACGGCTTCCACGAAGATGGGCTAAAGGTAATTTACAAATTATTTAATAAAATAAAATTGAAACTTTGATGTCTGTTTTATCATGAAAGTTAACCGTAGAGAAATTTCTAGCTCATTATCTTTTGTTGTATCTTCCAGGCTGGATCAACTGTTGCTAAGAACATGCTAGGGAAGGAGGTAAAACTTCTGAAAAACCCAAAGCAAATGGTACTTTCTTTGATGGAAGTTGGAGCAAGGCTGGTAGTGGTTAAATTTTTGGAACGTTTTGTCTCGACTGGTGCTTTAACGTAAGTCTAAAATTTTTTTAGCCTAGTTATTATCAAGTAATTTTATCTAGAAATTGAAAAAAAACAGATTTTTTTACCACTAGATCATATACATCTTTCAGAAAATGAATAAAAAATCTTTTTGACTTATTTTAAAATGAATTGCTTAGATCCATTAGATGGGGTATGTTTTAAGGAATTCTCACCTGATCTTATTTTCTGGAGCTTTGGTGTCATTTATTGTGTTTTTCTGTCAGTTTAGATGACTGTTTTCCTTTGTCCTTTTCTCATGTATATAATATACTCGAAAAAAACGTTTTGTTTTCTTTCTCGTAAATGAACAATACTAGCTGTGGTAACTTAAATGGATTTTGTTTCAACCAATTTTTCCATGGATACTCAAGCAACTAATGAATAAAATCGAAGTTAACATGTGGCAGAAAGTATTTTTTGTTTTTGTGAAACTGCAGGTGCAGACATTGTATTAAACAAATAACTACCACTTGTTAGCAGAGTTTCTTGCTTCACGTTATGTAAATATTTTTTAAGTAGCCACTGGTCAGCTGGTTTCATTGCTTGGAACTAATTTTATATAGTTTTTTAAACGACTACTTAGCCTCCAATTAGCAAAGTTCCTTTCTAGGAACTGATTTCAAATTGTTTAATTGTCATGATTAGATAACACATGCCTATGCTATTTTAAATCTTTTTTCCAGAAAATATGCCAATACAATATAAAACTTTAGTTGTGAACTTGCTAAAACTGAAAACATTTTCATCAGTTAGTACTCGGTCTATATATAAGTATCAGGAATGAAATCCAAGCATTGGCTTCCTTATTGGATTTGTATGTGATAAAATTCTTGAATGGATGATAAGGTTTAGTTTCTTATTGGATTTGATATTAGTATACCATTTATGAAATTGGATTGCTATTTTTGAACGAGAAACCTCAACAAAAATGTAAAACTTTCTCACTTACATTTTGGATGGAGAGATCAACCAAAAATAGGGATGGTTTTGAGATAATTGAGCTTGAGGTCTTCTATGATGAACCTACATTAATATGTAGGGCTTGATTGCTTAGGTAATATGATATTTGGCGAATGCCTAAGAGAGCTTTTGGATAAAGTTTGGATATGAGAAGAAGAGGGGAAAATATTAGGTTGAATTTATATTGTCTTGCCAGATGATCATGCTAAAGATCGACTCTTTACTACATTCATCTTGCTCCTTACTTCTGATACCAATGCTGAAGAGAGCTTAGCTGGCTGAATTCTATAAAGAGAGCATAAGGCTGACTATAAGGAAGAGAGAGAGAGTGATACCATAGATAACCCAAGCAATAATAAGCAAACACATATTATTACTGAAAAAGTCAATAGGCGGCTACAATTGACATACGGAAAGGTGAAAACAACAACAAACATAATATACAACTCAACTAGATTCTATCCCAACGTGGTGGTGATCGGTTATGCGGGAGGGAAAGGCGAGATGCTGCGATTGGTGGCTTGGAAGTGGCTGTGCGGCTGCAGTGGGAAGGCAGAGGGGAGCTAGTGGGGTGTTAGGGATGCTGGCAGCTCTGGAAGAAGGTGAAGCAAACAACAACCAAGGAGGGAAGGCGGCTAG
>JXCR01050254.1:0-16719 GCA_002079205.1 Phalaenopsis hybrid cultivar | reverse complement strand
CTATACAGCGCGTCGCTTCCAGGAGACGCCCTAGCACTTACACAATGATCAAAAGGATTCATAATCATAACCAACATAGAGAAAAATTTGTACAAGAGCTCTCAAGTCCATATTCATTAGATATTTTGTCACAAAAAAGATACAAATGCAATCATCCACCCACAAAAGATTCTCCAATTTGATGGATATCACTTTTGATGGAATTCATAGCTTCTTCACTCAAACTCATCTTCAAGGGGAGAATTCACATATTGATAAATTTGATGATATCATTCATCGTAACATTCTTGTAATAGAAAATCCTTCAAATACAAATTTTGCAACAATTATACCCCTTCAAGTTTATGCAAGAAGAAACAAACTCAACCAAAATCTCCAACAAGTTCAAGACTCAAAAATTTTACCAAGTAACACTACTCAATCCACTATCACTTGTTTATATCACATCTTTGAATATACCTAATTTTATTAATTTTGTCCATCTCATAAAATATTTATAGCCAACATCAACATCAATCATATTTTCATTCCATAAATTTTACTTGAAGCGCTTGAAAATAAAAATTAAAAGCAAGCTATGAGAAAAAAGATAAAAACCATAGAAAAAAATTATACATAGAATAACACAGAATTATCAGAAAAAAAGAAGACGATATGATGCGAATAGATTTTCACGATGAAATACAAAACAGAAGAGAGCATAGAAAGTAGTAAAATAATATGCTCAATCATATGAGATTAATTATCAAGAAATTTTTGTTCCTATTAGAAACATGAATATTATTTGCATTCAAATATCCCTAAGAGCCAATTATGGGTGGTCAATAAAACAATATAATATAAAAAATATTTTCTTACACGATGTCAAAGAAGTCTGTGGATCCAACACAAGAACTTGATAGATCTTTTATAAGGAATTGGATATGTAAATTGAAAAATGTCTTATATAGACTAAAATAATCACCAAGAACATGGTTTAACAGATATTCAAAGGCTATGGAAGGAACTAGATACAAACCATGTCAATGAGACCATACTCTCTTTGTGATGAAATCGCCATTCTTATTGTGTATGTCACAGATATGATTGTTACAGGAGATAACAATCAAGAGAAAAAAAATAGTAAAAAAAAACTTGTTGAAGAATTTGAAATAAGGAGTTAAAAATACTTGAATACCTCTTGATGATAGCTCCCAAGAAGTGGCACAATCTAAACAAGGGATACTTTTCTCCCAACTGAAATATATTATGGATCTGCTAAATGGGACTAAGATGACAGAGTGCAAGCCGTGTGAAACTCCAATTGAACATAAAAAAAATTGTATCATATGAAGAAGAAACTAAAGTTGATAAAGGACAATAACAAAGGTTAATGGGAAAACTAATATATTTATCTCACACTCGCCTTGACATCGCATTTGCAATAAGTTTAGATAGTCAATTCATGCACAAACCTAAAGAGTCACACCTTCAAACTACTTCTAGAATCTCTGGATGTCTCAAATCAAACTCATGTAAAGGAATTTTATAAAAATATGTGATACCCTATAAGTTGAAAAGAAGCGCAGATGCAAACTATACTAGATAGCCAGTAGATAAAATGTCTACTTCAGAATAATTATGCATTCTTAGAAGGAAATCTCATAACTCAGAGAAGCAAAAAACATTGTGATTTTAAGATCAATTTTGAAGCTGAGTTTAGAGTCATTGGCAAAGAATTTGTGCGCTTCAATGAATTTAAATTATATTAGAGGATTTAAAAATCAAGTGGAATGAGCTTGTAAAAGTATGTTGTGATAACAAATTGGCCATCAATATTACACACAATCCTAAACAACATAATCGTACCAAGCATGTTGAGGTTAATAGACATTTTATTAAAGAGTAAATGAATAGTGATTTGATTTATACTTCATATGTGTCCACAAAAAATCAATTGGCTGACATATTCACCATAGAACTCCATAAACCAACAAATAAAAATATCATAAATAAACTTAGAATGGTAGATTTCTACCATTCAGTTTAAGAAGGACTATTGAATTTCTGCTCCAATCATAGCAGAGAATTGAAGGCACGGTGATCAAGGATTCATACAATTGGATATGTTTATTTATAACCCTCAGAAAACAAAATACTTAAGGCATGTGGATCGAGGCTTTATACCGTTAGATCTATTTCTCTACGACCCTTGGATTATAATTTGTACTTTCTCCTATTGGACCACCATTCACTAATTATTTTGCCCTCTTTTTTTTTTTGATATATTCCTAATTTTTAATGTCGCTCTAAGAGCTACATATATACATTCCCTCTTCTACAAAGAAGTGAATGGAATTCATGAGAGATTTTCTCATTACTTATTTTCTAAAATAACCAATAATTAAATGAATAATAATAGAACCAAATCAACCAAATAAAATTGATTAAGTTTTATTTTTCAATTTTATCCAACTAATGCATGTCCCTGCCAAGGAAAAATAATTCAAACAAAAATTGGGTCTTAAGTTCAATCAATTGACAACGAATTTCTCTACAATTAAGTTCATCTAACTCAAGGTATTGGAGTTGGATGCAACTCCGATCATTTTGAGATGTATATTTCGCCCAAAAAAACACTTTTTTGACATTAATTTCTTGCAGTTTATGAAATATAGGTGCATAATTTTGCAATCTCTTTATAAACTGATTTCAGAATTATGTGTTATTAGAAAAGTGGTACCAACAAATATTTTTATTGCCCACCCAGTTGTAATTACTATTTTAACTTTTTCAGGCGTTACAAGAGATAATTCAACAACGTTGGTAGTTATTTTTGTACTGAAGAATACTGTTGCAGCATCTGGATAAGTCTAAAAGTAGTTAATAGGGGTTAATTTTATTTTAACATGACTTTAGAAGGGTGGCAACAGCTATAATGGCAAAGGGATTCACTCTTTGCTACATCAGTTGCCCAGCCCTTATTTCTGATATTTTCTATGGGTGCCATCCAGATGTATTCCTATGAGCCATCAAAATGAGCGTGCGGTTTGCAAGCTTTAACACCAACCAATTTGCACTCAAGCAAGTTCATTCAAGTCAATGTAGAGCGCACAACAAAACAATGTTATGCTTGCCCTTTGTCGCTGGTTTGTAATTCACAAGAAAGTGATGGATAGGGCTAACGCACCACTTTCTTCAGACTCCTACTGGTGCTTCTAGAAACAGCAACATAAGGCTGCTTAGTACTTTGCTATTCCTAATTTACATTTCCTCATTCCACTTTGGCTTTACTCTTATCCTTTTGACTGCTTTTCTTCTTATCACCAATACATATTTGATTTTTGTTTCTATAAATATGGCCTTGGCATTGACTTCATCAATTAAGGAAATAAAAAATTCCCAACAATGGCTGTCATATGCATTCTTGTGATGAATTTAAAAAAAGGATGAGTTTTTGTCTGTAGCCATGAACTAAAAAACCATCTTTTTCGATAAGTCAACAATATAGTCTTGTATGAATTACATAAATCCTGGCCTCGGCCTTTGATACGAAATCATCTTCTCTCACATGTAGTGAATATAGAACATCTTTGTAATGGCCTTAAACAGACACAACCCAACGCGAAAGCTTAAAATTAACAAAGACGGAAACTAACGGTCAAACAGTGAAACTACATACTATTAATAATAACAACAGTCCACAATAATATTCAACTATAAAAGAGCTACTAATCCACAAAATATTTATAAAACATCATATAACAAAATACATAGGATTATCCAAATTGAAATAGCAATAAATTTCAAAATGATTAAACATAAAAACCAGTTTAAATTTTCTTTTTCTTCTTTTTTCACAATGATTACATAAATTGGCTCCAAATCATCCGCATTAGGATGCATCTACTTGCTTTCACAATCTACCACTTAGGGCATGATAGGGTGTCAAAAATTAACCCAATACGCCAACATGACTCAAAAAATCCAGATTATGGTTGACCCAAATATTTTTCGAGTCGGGTTCAGGTCAGAGAATTCGACCCGTTTATTATTCGGGTTGAGCTCAGGTTGACACGATTCGGATGGATCATTTTTGGGTCAGATCCGAGCCCAACCCATTGACCCAACATAACATCCCTTGACTTAAATATTGACCGGACGCACCAACACGACTCGAACTCCACTAAAAAAAATTCGGATTAGGGTTGACCCGAATATTTTTCGAGTCGGGTTTAGATCAAAGAATTCAATCCGTTTATTATTCAGGTCGGATTCGAGTTGACCTGATTCAAATCGAGTCATTTTTACCCAGCCCACTAACCCAAATTGATATCATATGGCATAGCTAGAAAGATTAATTTGCATAAAAAATACCTTAGGGAATGGTAGTACCTACAAAAAGAGACCTAGCCCTCGAGATGCTCAATTTAATCACAAACTTGTTGGTGTTAATTGTCCTATCATGGTTCGACAGCTCAAGCTTGGCATGGACGTTAAATGGTAGTTGATTCTCCTATGAAAATGTGTGTATTTGAATTTCATCCTCACTCCATCTTCATGATTATTGCAATTTTTATTAGAGGCGCTTCTATAATGGTTCCTAGCATGAGTAAGCAAAGTACTATAGTTCATCATGATTTTAGTTAACGTGAGGCCAAAAAAATAGATGGAACCTTTAAATCATTTGGATCAAAAAGTCAAGGACTAAGAGTAAAAAAAACTTTGGTATTATATTTTAAAATAATGCACCTATTATCAATACTTAAACACTTGTGTATAGATAATAGGATAGGGCGCCCACCCCCATTCCCCATCAACAATATTCATATCAATGGATCAAATTGAGTGGAGATTGGATCAAACACTCGAATTGTGATAAAATTTTATAACATGTCAATGGTGTGGTCTATCATAGAGACTAAAAATACATTGAAGAAAATATTTTAAAAAATATATTTAGAAAATTTTGGCTGATATTGCAAATGGAAAAATATAAAACAATATAAGTAAAAAATACTTCAAAAAGTAATCAATAGACAGGCTTGAGTCATTAATAAGTTATGTTTCAAATTCCAATCATGCAATACGGGTTCTGAAAGATTAAACTTAATTCTTGATGTTAGGTGCCCTAGTTCGACACAAAACATTACAAAGCAATTCTAACATTGCACTTTTATATGATGGCTACCTCTCACATCCCTTTCTCCCTCTCTCTGTTGTAGTAGTCCCCATCACCTCCACCATCATTAGTCATGCTTATGTGCATCACCCACTTGCCTTCAGCTAATCACATTCTCCAATAATCAAATCTAATTGTCAATGCGGCTCCTTCAACATTATTATATGTGCCTTTAGAGTGTCACACCCGCCTAATCTAGATCACAATTTCACGTAGCATGTTCATCATTGACATATTTTCTTTCACCAATGTGACAATAATTCAAATCCTACATTAATTGTGGTCACCATTATCGCTAAAAAAATTATACTTCCTCATCAAAACACATCCATGCTCATGCATGCCCTCTTGTTCCTATGAAAGGTGATCATATGCTAGACTCAAGATCGAGTTTTAGCCCAAATTAAAGCAACTTGAGTTCGGGGTACATAAATCCAATTGGTTTGGTTTGAAATTAGTCCCAATTAACATAAAAATAGAACTTCTAGTATAAATACATGTATTTGGATATAATTAAATGAAACTTGCATTAAAATGTATTGGAAAGGCATGTTGACATATTAAGATTTAAATGATAGTAAAGGAAGAAAGAATATGTTAAATATATCACGAATAGAAGTTTCACAAAAAATAATTGTTCGAAATAGAGCAAACAACACAAATTGTAAATAGTTAATAGTAAAGAATGAGTAAGAAAACCAACTCCTGACAATTTGTGATGAAGCTACTGCAGGTATTAATAATGCAGGCCAAAATACATTAAATTAATCTCCAAAATGTTTTCCCTATTCAAATATCATCACATGTTAGATATGCAATAGAAACTCAATTTATGTAGCACCAAAACGTCTAAAAATGTATCGTACCTATGTTGGACACATGCGAAAACTAACACATCCGACATAATCAGACACTTGTTTGACAAACCCAGACGCTTCTCTAACACTACAAAATATATGTCTAAATATTTTTTGGGCTCGAAAGCATTCTAGACACAGCTCAACAGCCCATCGCACATGAGCTAAATAGGATTTCAGGACATATGGGACACAAAAAGCAGAAAATTATAAATATACATATAATTCTAACTATACGTCATTGTTGAAACCGCCTCCTCCTCCATCATGTTGAAGTTTCCACTTCTATCATTAAAATCGAGTATCGAATTTGTATCCAATATTCATCGATGTTGAGCATTAGTAGTTCCCTCTTTGTAATCATAGATTTTTTAAAATTTTAGTTGATGAGTTGGATGAATTCTTTGGAAACATATTATATATTTAATTTTGAAAATTAATTTGCATAAGCATGAAGCCTTATAATATATGTTGAATTTATGAAGTTAAATTTTATTCTTACAAAATTAATTTTGTGATGTCTTTAAAAAAGAATAATGAAAATATTTTTTTTATAAAAATAATTAATTAAATATAAAAACATGTACATGCCATGTCGCGTCATATTTTTTTTCAATTATTTTGTGTTCACATATTGTGTCGTGTCGTATTTGTGTCTCTGTGTTCGTGCTTCATAGCTCTCAATCATAATACACTCTACGTTCCTGTATTCTCTGACCTAGAGGATGTTGATAGAAACAACAAATATCTCTGGTTTCTGCTCCATAAAACATTTGAAGTGAAAATATTGTATTTTTATTTATTATTAAAGAAAGAAGTATCCGGCTTGATCAACAAACCACTTTGAAAAGTTCCTTAAAATTGTAGGACAATTATTAGCAAGAGAGGACTTAAAGCTCACAGTATTTCTAATATGGTTCCATGAAACTGACAAATTTCAGCAGAATATCCTTAATAATGAAGCTCATGTAATGCTTCGATTTCCATGATGCATCCTAAGATGTATTACAAAATTCACAAATGACTTGTCTGAACCACATGATTTTTCTTCTCTTCCTTTACATTTCAAAACACCAGTCCTCAAGATGTTGAAGTTTTCACATCCCAACAAAGCATACATAAAAAAGTATAGCTCATAAAAACCATGAAAAACACAAAGGTTTAAGCAAAAAAAGTTTGAGGCTCTCCATAAAATGGAATGTAGATGTAACGCCTCTCAGTTCCTGTCACAACCCAACCTGAGACTTGGAATTACCAAAAAATATACAAACGTTCAGACGATGAGAATTAATTTTTTTCATATTTATTTTTTTTAAATTAATTATTAACAAATGAAAGAGTCACTAATCAAATTAAAATAAAAACAATATATTATTAGTTGTCTGTGTTTTTTATAAACATTTTTCCTTCTATCGCTCATCTTTTAATCACTTGATCATATATGAAATATTAGGTTAAGACAACAATAAGTTTAAACAAAACTAGTGAATACTCATACTTAACCCAAAGTAATACAAGATAAAAGAAAATAATATGCATGTCAGATAAGTTTTCAATAAATTAATATAAACAATTGTTATTATTAAATCAATCTTAATAGATCAATAACATATTTATATTATTTATATTTGTACAACCGTCACAGAAGGATCGTCTAAAAATTGTACCACTTAAGGTATTTTAATATCAATATCATTTATTTCATTTAAGTGTATGTGTACATTAGTGTTCCCTTGTTTGTACCATAAAAGAGCGAATGCACCATAGTCAGTCATGCACATATAAGCAGTCAACAAAAATATCATTAATATGTTCATCACATTCAATTTAATATATTATTACAACAGTGCATGATAGTAAATAGTTATATGCATTTATAGCAATGTGATTAATAAAAAAAAGTACAAATAAATCAAAATAAAACTTGTACAAGTATTATTAATACTAATTCAAATTATTGGAGAAGAGCCAAAATATTGTCATATATTAAAAGTACGAGTATTAACCTCGATGTTGATTAATTTATTTTTTTATTTGTCTTAATGTCGACTCTTCTAAAATTAGAAGTCTAAATATAAGTATTCATATTACAAAATTTTAAAAAGTTATCATTTTAATAAGCTATTAAATTTGCATTATTTAAGTAATAAAAAATTTTCAAAATTTTATTTTATGAAATCCTAGTTAAATTCATTAATTAAATTATAATTTAAACCTGAACTTTTCCTTACCGAAGTTTGCGCAAGTCAATCTTCCACCTTTAGCTCGCCCACTTCACCTTCAACCATTCCCCTCCAAAACCGAAGTTATATACCTAGAATTTGATTCAATAAAATCTTCTATTAAAATAATTTATCGCTCGCAATACACAGACACATGCACACACACAGACACGTACACATCTTTCTCTTGTCGGTGCCGCCTCTACTACGCTCCCTTCTCTTTCGAAAATATTTGCGTACATAAGACGTGCGCAGCGCAGCGTACATCAGGGGTTATTCAGAGGGTACAGGGGGGTTATATTCGGGTTATACCCCCATGTAACCTCCGTGTAACTCCCTTGTAACCTCCAAATAACTTATTTGTTCCCATGAAACTACCGAAGCGCGGAACTCATTTGTAGGTTACAGGTAGGTTACAGGGAGGTTACAGGAAGGTATAACCCCGATATAACCCCCATGTACCCCCTGAATAACCCCTGTACGTACGCAGTGCAGCGTAAGTCTTATGTACACAAATATTTTCCCTTCTCTTTGCCCTCGCCGCACTTGCCCCAGCCATCGAACACCATGCGATCCCGAGGGCCCCCTTATGCTTCCCTCAATGGTGTTGTTCGACTCTCAAGCAAGTAGTTTCTCGCCACTGCCACCCTCTCCTACACATCAATTTATACAAGCAAAAATCCTTTCGTGTTCCCAATCCTTCTCACATCATCTCTTCATCTTCCAGACCGTTTGATTCCTCTCCCTCCTATGACTGTCCGACTCCCCACTTCCTCACCTTCGGTTTCCTCGTTTTCTCTCCATGGTTAACTTAAAAGGGGCCCAATGCGAAATTTGATCATTTAATTATTCATATTTTTCCTGTTTGGCAGACTTTTGGTTAAAACCTGCTCAAATCCTGCTACCAAAAAGCCCCTAAAGACAATGATTTTGAACGCCGTATTCAAGAGAAATGAAATAAAAAGAAAAATCGACTCACATCCATCTTTGAGATTCTCTTCCTGGAATTGCTTAGGTATATGATTGTAGCTTCTGGATGCCTCGCATCTCCAAACCAATTTTCTTCTGATGGTAACCCCGATGAGATTAGAAGACGAGAACAGAAACTTCGCGCTAGGTAGGAGCGAGTTCAAGAGGGCTGTGCTGTTGGATGAGCCAACAATCATTCTTCCTTGCGATAATGGATCAACGTGAGAAGATGAGAAACTGGCAGTGGCGGCGGAAACGGTGGCGACCGCCATGGCACCGAGCTCACGGATGGGGATCGACTATCGAGAGGTGATAAGATTTCAGTCCAGGCAGAACGACTTGTCATTAACTAGTTATGAATTCGATCCTTATTTAATATAAAAATTCAAACGTAATTTTGGATAAGTTAGTGAAACACGCGAACTAAATAATTCGGCGGGCCACCCGCACTTATAAGCTACCACAAACGGACCCTAATAAGAAGGCACATTTTACTTCTATTATTAATCGATATATGATATTAACAAAATTTAGCATTTTGCTTCATGCATTATTTTAAATTATCATTCAAAACTTAATATTTTATGATAAAATTTTAAGTCATATTTTATTTATTTTTATCAAATTCCTAGTAGTTTGATCCTGACATCCATGAATGCATGGATTTCACAATTCAAAACATTACATTAGTGTTAATTTTATAAATAATAATATTTTAAATATTAGTTATGTAATTAAATTTTTCAGCTTTATGTTCCTGTGTGAGGATGTGTTGTTTAGTTGTGTTCGGTAGTTGTTGGCTTATACTCGTTGGTTCTATCGAGCTTGTTTTTCTTAATTTGATGATTGATTCTATTATAATTTTTGGTTGGTTGTTTTTTTTTGTTGTTAATAAGATGAGTGGATGATTGCTACTTGTTGATTAATCTGTATGGTGATAGCTTATTTTTTAGCTTGGTGATGTTTTTGTTGTGCTTTGTGACTGATGACCACTTCTTGTAGATTCCCTTGGGACTATTCTTTTTGTTGTCCATATTTTGTTTATATTGAAAGTTTCATTGTGGTTTATATTTAGATAGTTGATAGGTGTTTGATCGCTGCTCTTATTAATTTATGTATGGAGACTGCTTCCACCATTTTTTTGTTAATGACTTCATTTTTGTGTTGTGTTTGGAGGTTGTTTGTGGTTTATATGTTTTGGATGTATAGGTGTGGTGTTGTTTTATATTGGATTTCTATTGGAATTGAAGTTGTTAGCTCTTTTTAGTTCTCTTCTTTTTAAATAAAACTGAGTGTAACCCTCAATTTCACCAAAAAAAACCTCATTACATATTTTTATTTCTTTTACTCGTACTTATATTTTAAAAAGTTGTTTAAATATTTTAAATATTCTTATTCCCAAGTCTTGCATCCCACCTTTTCCATGAGTTGGCATTTCGTCGTCTATCTGTGTCCCTCATGAGACGTGATAAAGTTTATCATTTTTTTATTCATCTATAACTCTATAAGGCAAGATTCTTTTTTCAATATATCTATCTTGCTTCTTAAATTATGTCATTTAATTAAACTTTCAAGTTGATTTAAATGAGCAAACAAAAAGTAAATTCTATAAATTTTCAAAATATTTTTTAACTATTTTTAAATCTTCTCAAAATTATAATAGAGATTATTGAAATCATACTCTTGACATATTTAAATAATGTTCATAACATATTAAAATTTTATCATATTTGTCGATGGCTCGACCTGTCACATCCCATGTTCGAAAGACGTTATACCCTGATAATACAGTATACAAAGAAATGAAGTGAACATATTTTGTATTCTTAAGAAAAATTATATGTAATACATAACAAAACAATGGAAGATAAATTGGAAGATAAATTGTATTCCATAAATTTGATTTAAATTAGAACAACCAGAAAAGAAGTGAAACTAACCCAAAGATAATTTATAATGATTTGAGGAAAGAACTATCCAAAACCCAAAGGAAAAAAAAAAACACAACTAATGCAAATTGAAAATACCCAAATAAAAGTCTTGAATTTGAGATTATAATCTCAAGGGGTCGGTTCTAGAAGTGGTTGAATAAAATATATTGTACAAAACCAANGAGATTATAATCTCAAGGGGTCGGTTCTAGAAGTGGTTGAATAAAATATATTGTACAAAACCAACAACGAGTGAGTTTGATAGATCAAACTCAATAAATAACCACAAATTATTAAAGCATAAGGAATTGAAGCATGTGGTATGATAAACAAAGAGTGACAAGTTATTATGTGCATATAAACAAGATTGTTGTAAATATTATTATGAATGCGTTCAAATAATTTAATGAAACATACAATTATTTCAAATATGATCAAGTCTTACAAGTATATAACTTAAATTTATTGACTATTTAGTTACAATTAATTTAAATTTATATAGTCAGTTTTATAAGCTAACATGAAACCAATAAGATAAATACCAACCCAAAGAAACTCGATTTGTGGGTCCGTCAGCCTGATTATCCAATATCTAAAAGGATTTCACTGACATGCATACCAATACATACAAACATACACAATTATAACTCTTTTTCATTAAGTAAAAATATTTATGAAGCAAACATATAGGAATGTTTAATGACATCTACTGCCATAAGTCAAAGCATATGGTTTATAAAATAAGAGAGTTACTTAAGGATAAGTAACAGTGAAGTTTGGAGAATTTTGACATGCTTGAAAATGTTCTACTTTTTTATATACATTTAATGCTTTTTTTGCTATATAACACTTTAAAGAATTTTTTTCTTTATTATTTTTTATTACAAATAAAGTAGATTAACTAATTGGAGCAAAGGGAGCGAAAAATGAAGCAATTTAGAGTCAAAGGGAATAAAGAAGAAAATTTTGACTTGGCGCTTAGGCATGGGCAGTTATTTAATGCTTCTAGAAGACTGGCGTCTAGGCGTAGGTGCCATGGTTGGGCGCCTAGGCACCAAAAATCAACTTGACATTTTTTTAAAGCTTTGTGGACGAATTTTCAAAGGGGTGTGCCTATTGGAGTGAGGAGGAAGCAGAGGATGTTAGGGGTGGAGATTTCTATGGGTTTTAAGTGCAGCAGAAGAGGAAAATTGTGAGATTTCTTTCATTTTCTACATTTTCAAGTAAAATTTTAGTGAAATTGTGAGGAGAGTGATAATTATTCAAAGGAACTTCAAAAGATTTGCTTGTTGAGGAGTTTGAGAAAAGTGATTTGTATTTTTATTTGAGTTTTTGTTAAATTTTATCTTGTAAACTTGATGTTAAATATTAATCAATGTGTTGTTGTATTGTTCCCATGAAATCTGATTATTTTTTTATCTTTCTCCTAGTGATGATAAGTAATCATGTGTAAGATTAGAATTATTTAGAATTGCTTTTATTTCAATATTGTGATGATATATTACTTCATGCTTAATTTAGTTGCATAATTTTATCGATTTATATGTTAAAACATATTGTGAAAACATAATGACCCGGAAGGGTTATATTTTTCCTTAATTAGTAATCACCAAACTAAGTTTTAGGATGAAGAAAAAGTAATATTGGGGCTAGCGCAAATAGATAGGGAGATAAATTTTGACAGGTGTAAATTGGTGATTATAGGGTGAGAGACTAGAACCTTAACCATGTAGATCTAGGGTTTAGATCTTAAAGCTAGGTTAGCCAAATTGAGGGCTTATATGGGTGCTCTAGGTGACTGGTTAGAATGTACCCGGCATAACCAAGGATTCAAAAACTTAACTTTATGTTAGCCAATGCTTTTCATGCACTTGGAAGAAGGTAAAAAATATGTATGCTTATATTTGTCACAAAATTACATTTAAATTTATAAATATTTGATTCCTGCACTGATTTTGATATCGTTGAAAGATGAAAGACTTTCATATAATTTGAACATTTCTATATAAAACTAGTTTATAAACATTTAACATTTTCTTTAAGTTTAGGAATAGAATTAGTAGGTATAGGTACTTTTTTTACACATAAAATTTTGATATTAATTCCTATATAAGTTACCTGCAGTTTAAGTAGAGTTTTTTTAAGTATATAAAAAGAGTTTTTCCTTCCCTGCAAGATCAATGATTGGGATTAAAGAAAGTTCTATATCACTTGAATGATATGTGCACTTAGTGTTTTTATCCTAGTGAATTTTTTAAATCAATAATTAAAAAATATATTTTAAAATTAGTAATACCAACATCACTAGGAGTAGTCGCCATAAACACATTAAATTATATTATCAACATACGAAGCGATCAGTGGGTAGCATTTGTAGTAGGAGCGGAAGGATCTCGTATTGGGGCTCCTTAATTTTGTGCACTCAATCTTCTAGAGAAGAGCTCGAGTCACCTTCGCCGCCGGAGTAACACCTTTTAGAGTAGAAGGATGCAAAGGTTTAACACCCTTGGCTTCGTGACTGACTTTTGAAATGATGGGTGTTGGAATTAGATGCTCATTGTTGCAAGTGTTGCACCTGGTGGCCATGTAGTAAGTATTGAAAAAAATTGAGCGAGGTGAATGCTATTTTCCCACAAACGATACAAAACTAATGCCTGCCAAAAAATTCATGGTAGTAGAATGATATATTACTGTCTTATCTTGGTACAAAAATTAAACACACAATTAGAAGAGAGAAGAAAATTAGTAGTAACGCTAGAAGTTTTTATGCGAAAAATCCAAAAAAAGAAAAAAACAACGGAGTCAGGACTAGCTATAAAAACCCATTATAAGTTGATGATTATAGAGACCCTTTGTTTCATAGAAAAAAAGTGTTACAAAGTCCTCTGAATTACAATGTCAATGCGTGCATAAACTTGTTTCAATGAATAGACGATAGTCGATGATGATTGATGACGGCTGCTGAGTGGTAGTTGATGGTGGTAGACAAGAGTGATGCTAAACTTCAATTCCTTCTTAAAGTTTTAAGTTATTCCTCAAGTCTCAAGTTCTCGTCTCTTTTATGAGAGGGGCGAAACTTTATTTATAGAGTTTTGGTTGTAATTAATAGATAAATATGAAACACTTTGATCACACGACTCAGAGAGTTTTCTCTATCAAACGATGTTTAATAGATATGTTAGTGCCTTAACAATTTAAAATTGAGCTATTTTGGGCTCATTAAATCTGTTTAGTCGAGACACTCGATTCAACTATAAGCTCATAAGTTTCAACATTCATATGAACTTCTAAATGTTTCTAGAAAGTTTCTAAAAACTATTTAATGTCTTGATCGAGACTTGATTTAACTTGGATTGAACCAATTTTGACATTATTCGGTTTGTCTTATCGAGTTGAACAATCTGATTGCAAGTTTGCTACATTTAGAACTTTCTGATAAATTTTTATGAAAGTTTAAATATTTATTGCTCAAATAATTTTGGCCCGAGATCTGTGCCATGTCTCGACATTCGTGCCAAATATGGGGATTTATTGTAGTGTATGAGTAACTTATTTCAAATGTTTAATTTACATCTGGCTGAATTAGGATTCAAGATCAACTCATTTAGATTATAAATATGCTTCAGATCATAAAATCAATTTCAAAAAAAAAAAAAAATTCAACTTTATTCACTTATATCGTCCAAGCAGACTGAAGTTGATATATAATAGTTACCAAAATCGTTGGAGAGCAGTGTATGTTCAGTATATCAACTTCTCCAATCTTCCTACTATAAATACCTGCATTCCATCTAAACTTTGCCAGCCGGCCAAAATAAACCAATCGAACAAACCGTGCGGCTCCTTCGAAACAGCATTGCTCTCCTTTCGGTTCCCTCCTCTTTTCTTATTCCCACGCTCTTAGCTGTCCGCTGTTCCTTCCGTCTCCTTCTCCTCCTCCAGCCCTCCCTTCTTGGAGAAGGAGACGTGGGAACGATAATTCATCTC
The DNA here is from genome assembly GCA_002079205.1 of Phalaenopsis hybrid cultivar. Taxonomy (NCBI): domain Eukaryota; kingdom Viridiplantae; phylum Streptophyta; class Magnoliopsida; order Asparagales; family Orchidaceae; genus Phalaenopsis; species Phalaenopsis hybrid cultivar. The sequence goes on along the minus strand of JXCR01050254.1, from coordinate 1,592 downwards.
ACCGTCTCGCATCATTTATTCCCCGCATTAATTGATGGATCGCCGGAGGGTTCATCACCGGACACAGCATCTCTTTTTTCTACTACTTTGTTTCATCTCATTCTTTGGTTTGGGGAGCGGCAATGGTGTGTTTAGGGTTCAGCGCAAATACTCCGACCAGTCGCATATCGCCGACCTCCGCGCTCATGACGTTCGCCGCCATGGTAGAATCCTTTCTAGCGTCGCGGCCGGCGCAGTCGACATTCCCCTTGGAGGCATTGGCGTTCCCACGGAGACCGGGTGAGCTTTCCAATTTCGTACACTCATTTAGGCCAACTTTTAGTATAATGTTCTTCTCGAATAAATCGTGATATATGAGCACATTCAATTGTTTTTGTCAGATCTTAATCGGTTTGAAAATATGAGTTAAACAAGAAGCTAGAGTTTTGAGTTAAAAACCATTTTAAAGTATTACGAATTTGTAATGCCTACAACAAAATATAATTTAAGATTGCTTAAAAATATTCATGTATATAATTTATTTATCACATATGAATATGTGATTTTTTAGGATAGAGTTGCTTATGTTTATAAGATTTATGGGCTCAAACTACCCGCAAAATTTCTTTAATTTAAAATTGAATTGCTTCATGTTATTGAAGAGGGTTACATTGAAACTCTTAAATAATAATAAAAGCTTTTGAGCTAGTTCACAACTTCTTATAGTTAACCGTTTTAAGGTTTGCATATTAGGGCCAACCATTAGATCTTTAATGACTCAAGCCATTGGTTTTTGTTCAACCCAACCCCATTAATTTCCAACATATCCATAGTAAGCTATTGGTTCTTGATACTTGTTGATGTTGATGTGTTGAGGGTTTTGCATTTATTCTTACATTGGACATATGAAATATATGCTGGCTTGAGAAAACAAAGTCATTGACACTTACCCATAATCGTAAGCTTTTATTGAATAAAATCTTCCACCACGTATCTGATCAATTATTGCAAAACTTACTAGTTGAGCTGAACTCACATAAAAGAAGGTCTGCTGGAGTGTACATGAATATGCATTTTATTATGGATTGCTACTGAAATGAATTTTTATTAATTCTTTGTAGACCAAAATATGTAACAGATATATATAAGTTTATTTTTTGATTATATACTAATATATAACAAATATTTATGTTTAGTTTATGCAAAATAATTTAGAATATAATACACACAGATACATATAATCGTTAATTTAACTTTGATAAATTTGGTTTAAAGTTACTGTCAATTTTTCTTTTCAAATTGTGTAATATTTATTCGGGTTTTATCAAGGTTTTTTTTTTATGTTTTTATAGGCTTTACTATGCTGAAATTGATATTGGAACACCTTCAAAGCCTTACCACGTGCAGGTGGACACGGGAAGTGACATCCTTTGGTTGAATTGCATCACTTGTAAGCATTGCCCTAAGAAGAGTGATATTGGGGTAATGCATTGCTTGAAATTTTATGTGTTTTACGATTCACTTATCTACTGAGGCGGGTGATTGGCTTCCCCCAAAGCATCCTAATTATATGAAGAGCTTGGTTTTGGTTTCTTTTGCAGATAACACTTTCT